>JAOVVB010003441.1:0-17225 GCA_028570985.1 Heterobranchus longifilis | reverse complement strand
TGAAAACCACTTGGCAATAAAATGATTCTGATTCTGAAACAGGGTTCCCACACCGTAAACATCAAATTCAAGGACTTTTCAAAAACATTCAAGACTTCTTAGCTATTGAACTTTGGTATTGAATGACAAGACATTTTTTGATACTCGACAGCATCGATGCAATTCGATCCGGTGCCTAAAAGTAACTAAGTTTGGTACCCGGCTGTAAACACAGCATTACATCTACACCAGCTGTTGTATGTTCACTGCAGACATTACACACAAGAGGCTAAAACGTCTGCACTGGGGAACTATTTTAAACTAGATAATAATATTAAATTAAGATTTGGGGTTTGAGATTTGTTCAGGACACTCATAAAAACACAATATTGTTCAACAGATCATCAGGTTTTCTATCACTGACCTCCTCACACTCCCACAGTGGGCTGATGCCACCCTCAGTGTCGGTGGTGCTGCCGGCACTCATCGTCTCAAACCTCTTCCTGGTCTTCAGCAGGGCGGGGATCAGATTTTTAGCCAGGTTGTGAGGGCTAAACACAATATTGTTGGGTCCTATGGAGACGAAACAGATGAACCACAACCGTTAAAACATGTTTTTCACTGCCGAGTTCTCAGCAGGAAGCTATACTATAAATCAGCCTTTATAAAACAGACCTTGCATAACCAGTCTCTCCACAATGTCAACGAATGGGGAAGAAACCAAGATGCAAATGACTTAGATATCTATAGGGTTCCTACAGCTTAAGGCAAGTTAGAGTTAAGACTTTTTTTTAAGCCACTCGGAATGAAATTTAAGACCAATTTTACAATCACCAAAACTGAAGGAAAAAAAACATGAATCGACATCAATTAGGCCTTCTTGGGGTTTACATGGGGACAATTTTGCCCAAATGTTTATTGTAACATAAAACATTACTTTTTTTGGTTCAGTGAAAAATGTGTCAGCAATTTCAGAGTCCAGGAACATTGTGTGGAATAGGTCTGCTTCTAGTGACGATAATGTGAGAGGGATTTGGTAAGTTATGTTAAAAAAACAAAACAATTACCAATTGTCTTGAGATTTCATAATGCAACATCAAAAAAATAACCATAAAATCCTACTTCCCATTTTTAAGACTTTTGAAATATGCATTTAGGATATTTTAATACCAATCAAGGCCTTAGTTTTAGAGTAATGAATTAGCTGCTTGTTAAGGATCCACAGGAACCCTGATCTATAATGACATACCTGTTTTCCAAGTAACCGGAGAGGGCAGCTGATCTTTTTTCTTCATCAGGGGAGAACCAAGAGAGCTATTCTTCTGTTTTATTTTGCCACAGGACATGGGACTGGACACAGCAGATGCGCTGCAGTGACGCTTGACTTCTCCTGCAGGTAAATTCTGTGTTCGATAAAATTAAGAAAAAGTCATTTTTCAACACCAACCATGCGTAAATAAAACATGCAATTGGGGCATTTCTCCATGCAAATTGATATCAATTCACTTACAAATCCAATGGAGGTGATTAAGGAGAGGACTTGACCCGGAGTGCGGAAGTAATCTTTTCTTGGTTTAGCCAAGGATGGAGTAGTAAGGATATCCATAAGACTCAGCTCTGATAGAGAGGAAATATTACAGAGATTACAAGTGGTGATGGTCACAATTTGTACAAATGTCAGGCTGGTGGGACTCATACCTCGGTCAAGTTTGACTTTAGAAAGGCCGAAGTCTGTCAGTTTGATGTGACCTTTGTTGGATATCAGCATGTTGTCCGGCTTCAAGTCCCTAAAAAGTTAGAATCCAGGTAAATGTCCAGGTAACACAATAAATCTCCCCCAAAGACTAATCAATCAGTGTCATAAACACAGCAGTGGTGGAATGTAAGTACATTTACCCAAGTACTGCTAGGTACTACTTTACTTGAGTATTACCATTTTATGCTACTTTATACTTCTACTCCACTACATCTGAGAGGCAAATATGGCACTTTTTACATTTGTCTGACAGCTTTAGTTATTTTTGAATGTTTGTGATAAACTGAAAGATAAAGTGTTCCTTTATTTGTTGAGAAAATTATCCTACTTCTTAAAGTATTTAAAAACCCTCCTGAATGAGCTGGAAAATGCATCGTCACAAACCTGAAAACAGGGCTGTTTTTCTGACACCATGAAAAGGTTTTAAACTTCTTAGAGATATGTGGTTCTCACAGGACAGCAATGCTACAAATCTTATAGAATATGATGCAATGCTTTAGATTAAACTACCCAAGTCGATAAAGGAGTTAAAATGAGCACAACCTCAAACATCTACAGCAGTAAAATGCAACGTACACATTAATGCAGCAGTAATACTAATCCACAAACATCACATATAAAAGTAAAACACTGATGTACTTTAACTACATTTTGATGATAATACTTGCATGCTTGTACTTAAGTAAGGCTGTTAACTGAATGTGGGACTTTTGCTTGTAGTGGAGTATTTTCAGTGTGGTGTTGGTACTTTTACTTAAGTAAAAGGATCTGAATACTTGTACTTGAAATTGTACCTGTGGATTATACCATGACGGTGGAGGTAGTCCAATGCCAGTGCAACTTCTGAGATGTATTTTACAGACATATCCTGGTCGAAATACCCATAGATGTGTAGCAGAGATTTGACATCTCCACCAATGAGGTATTCCATAACCTGTAAGCAACAGGAACATAAAGCTTTAAGGTGAGACAGACACAGCAGGCAAAAACATTGTTTTTTCATGCACTGGTCAATTATGAGATTTGGGGCTATTTTGCTTCCATAACATGTCTTCTTTCGGACTACTGGAAAAAACACACACATTTAGGTGTTTATTCTACTATACTTTGTCTATGTGTTTCATCACAAATTAACATTAGATAATGCCTCATTAGTTAAACATAAAATTATGAAAATAATTGTCTTAATTTAAGTAATCCACTGGGGAAGTTTCATGGTGATATGTATTAGTTTTGACCCATTCACAGAATGTTATAATAGGCTACATATCTTTGAAGGTTGTATTTTCTGATTTATGGAGTGATAAAAAGAAAATTCCCTCTGTAAAAACCTTTGACTCTAATACGTCAACAAAATTAAAACGGAATTTTGAACCTGGCTTTATCCATTGTTCACATTTCTGTTCTGGAAATGTATGCAAATTAGCAAATATTTAATAAGATAATGCATAATTTGCATATTTAAACATCACATTTCAGAAAGCGTGTAATACAAAAACTAACTGAATAACTGTCTTATTGTAGGCTAAGTAGCCTTATCAAAGTTTCATGCTGATATCTCTATTTTAGTTAAACATTTTACCCTATTCACCTGTAAGTTACAGTAACTTAGTGTCTCCGCTGTACTGTAGATATGTTTTGTGCAAGTGTAATTCTTTAGCCTCTGTGAGTTACCAGATAGATCTTGGTGGCTGTCTGAAGGGAGTAAAACAGGTGAACCACGAAGGGGCTTTTGCTCAAAGCAAGTGCATCTCTCTCTGCCTTCATCTGGCCCGTCATATTTTTATCAACCATGTCTGCTTTCTTCATCATCTGAAGAAAAAAGAGAGAGTGTATTTTAAACTAAAATTAGTCTCATTCAATAATTCAAAGTTGTCAAAGACCAAACAGACTCACCTTAATGGCGTATAATCGCGCATTGCACTTCTTCCGTGCAAGGTAGACCTTGCCAAAAGCACCGCGGCTGACGGGCTTCAAAACGACGAAATCCTCGATTGAAGGCGGTTTAGGATGTTTACTGGCGTCGTGCTTTTCATTTGCGTCCATATTTCTAGTTTTTCAAATGAAGGATTTGGTTATGTCTGTAACCGCAAGCTAGCTCAGAGTAAACACTTACATGGTAAAACAACAATCTAGGGTTTGTTTTGAAATTTTGAATTCGCTGCTCTTTCGCGGGGTCCTCTGATGTGACGCCCGTTCCGTTTAGTTGTACAAGTAACTGCCTGTTTGAAAATTATAAAATCAAATCCATAGACTGTATAAATAAATATATGTATAAATGTTTTTGTATTGTATTGAATTGTATTGTTTTGTTTTGTCCCCTCTTTATTTTTGTCTTTTTTTGCTCTAAGCTGCTGTAACAGTGAAATGTCCAGCCGGGATTAATAAAGTGCTCTGTAGTTTTATATTCTGATTTTGATCAGGCAGTAAGGAATACACATGAGAAATAAATAAAGAAATTGCACCATAACCGCCAAGCTTATTTTTCCTGTAGGGCATATAATTGAAAATTAAAGTAATATGTTGTCCCTTTTTGTCATGTACTGTTTAAGTATTTTTAAAATCTGATTTTTACAAGATTTTTTTTTAACAAACTTGCTGTTTGAGGTCCTCAAGGTAATGACGCAACCTGCACCCGGTAGTAATCCGACCTGACGTCATATTGTAGTCCATTTGACCTCAGTTGCCGGAGAATCCATTTGCTGCTATTAGCTAAGCTGCTGAAAGTTGTGTAACAAGGGAAACAAAAAAGGACATCGATCACGGGAGGACTCGTTCATTTGTGTTGTATAGAGGGTCTATCCTCTCACATCAACCCCCCAACTCCCAATTTTAAATTATAATTCGCAAAAATGTTTTCACTATCAACGTCGTTTCAGCCACAGCAGGTAAGCCGACTGGATAGCATCTATTTTGATTAAGCTAGCTAATGTGTGCTCTTCTAATAATCTTTTAGTTATTAAGTCAGCGTTGCCCGGGTTGGACTGCTATGGGCGTTATAGCAATAAGAAACGCTGTCTATCGTTGTTTATGTCATGTCTTCTCTTCTTGTCAATGACAACCTAGCTCGGCTAATATTAGCATTAACAGCTAATATAGATATATCTTCATAATCAGCCCATGTTACGCCATGTTGCCATAGCTATTTAAAAGCCCCCGACAAGCTTTGTACGTGCGGTTTCGGTCATGACTTTACCACCTGATATGCCTGGAAAGAGCTGGGTTTAAGTAAATTAAAGGGTGCTAACTTAGTTTTGAGTTGAGGAGATTATATAACTGGTACAAGTCTGACGTATGTGGGCCATACTGTCCTCTGATTGGCAAAGAGCAGCGTAGTGTCCGCGTGAATGACACTGTTACAACAGTATTGCCGCACTGACCTGTCTGCAAGATTCACACTAAACTCAGCACCCACTGTAGTACTCATTTATGTGAGTATTTAGTACATATAGTGTCTTTTTTCAAATTTTCAATATAAAACTCAGTTCATAATTTAAGCAACTCAGCCACAATTATCTTCACAAATACAGAGAGAGAAAAAAACAACAAATCATAGGACTTCAACATGATGACTAGAATAAAATACATATACACAGTGATCGATAGTCCACAGGTGGGCTACACCGTGAGTCCACTACCCTTGAGTTAGGGCTGGGCAATATATATTATATAGATTTTGTTGACATGAGACTAGATATCGTCTTAAGTTTTTGGATATCGTAATATGGCATAAGTGTTGTCTTTTCCAGGTTTTAAAGGGTGCATTACAGTAGCTGATCTATTATCTGCCTTTACCCACTTAGTCATTATATCCACATGACTGATGATTATTTATGAAAAAACGCATTGTATTAATAATATTTTGTGAAAGCACAATAGTCACCTTTACAATATTGTCGCAATATCCATATTGAGGTATTTGGTCAAAAATATTGTGATATTTGATTTTCTCCATATAGCCCAACCCTACAGTACCTGGAGGTACTGTATACAGGGCTCCAAATTCTGACAAATATTTGAGTCTTGTTTGAGTCTTATTAGAGACGGCTCCCTCCTTACTATGTGGATCAAAGTTGTTGATACTCTCAAGGGGAGTGTTCTTCACCCTCCTCTGTTTCTGTGTCTTGCAGATGATAGTGCCCCTCAGCCAGCTCATCAATGCCCTCCACTCTCTGAAGAACACAGCCACAGCTTCAGTCCAGACGCTGCACAAAGACTTCATTCCAGAGCACAGTTCATATCTAAAAGAGGTGAGATGGACACACGGATACATGACATGATTCCACGAGGGTACGATACATAGTCATCAATCTTTGGTCTGAACTTCACAAACAGATTTATTTTTCCTATGTTGGTAATGCTGAACAAGACGTAATTAAAAACCATACTGAACACTGGTTATGTTGGACAACCTACAGTAAAGAATAGATCTGTAGCCAATTAACATCAGGGAATTTGTCTGAAATCACTTTTTGCAAGTGAGGGAGAACCCTCTTTTCAGGACACATCAGGCAAAGCAAATCCCTCGTGAGTAATCATTACTGAATGTTTACCAAAGCTTTCATCATTCATCCAAAAAAGTTTTCCTGCAGAAAAAAACCCATTGTAAATAAGATGAAGGACGGTGGCATTTGTCTTAAACACACGGTAATAACCATATAAGCATTATATGTCATTGTTTTTCAAGTTTACACCAGTACCAAACTAGTGCCACATTGTCTGTCTATGCTATGTTCAAACAAATTATTTTGCACATCCCAGAGTAGTGAAGCAGGTCTAACTTGTTGTGTTCATGTCTATGTCTTAATGACAATCGAAGTTACTTTACAACAGACAAAAAAAAGAAAATGCAAAGAAAAGAAAGGGGAAAAAAACAACAAAAAATACACAAAAATAGTTTTAAAGTAACTTTGCATATACATGCACATAGCTAAATAGATACAAAGAAATGATTTTAGGCAATAAAGACTCATAATAACAAGTAGAGCTGCTCCCTCTTAGTCAGTCAGTCAACTAGTCCGTAGTTTGGTTATTTTGTAATGCTTTTTTCATGCCTAATGGCCCAGAAGAAGTTTTTTAAAGGCTCTAAAAAGCCACATGCATGCAATGATAACATTGTCTTGCTATTTTTCCTTCACAGCCCAGTGTGAGTCTGAGGGATCTGGGCCTGTCAGAGATCAGAGTGAGTCAGCTGGATGAGCTGGTCAGCAGGTTACTGCCTATACCCGGACCAGAAGAACCTCCCGCTGTTCCGTCGATATGGAGGTCGAGTCACGTTTCTGCAGAGAGCTTCTTTCATAACAAGCACGGTGAGCAGCTCAGACTTCCCAACTGTCTTGTTTTCTAAGAAAATGGCACACAGCTTACTTTTATCAAAAGCTGTCATATCTGAGACAATTTATTCTAGAGTTTAGACTAATTTTACACGTCAATATATTATATCATATAAAGTGAAACAAACCTTTTGCTCTCTTTGTCTGACAGGGTTTTCACACAGAAGGTTGGGGGTTTTTGGCTCCCCAATATTCCACAGACAGTACCACAGTCCACTAAAAGAAGCTTGCTCAGAGCTACAATTCTTACCTGGTAAGAAACTGACTTTGAAAACTTAACCTGCTGTGTGTAAGTTATCTATAGCTGTTTTTTCTCATATGTTGCCCTGTATGGAGGCAGGCCATGACGCGGATTACACCGCTGTCACGTAGCCAGTTCATAATTTGGTCATAAGCAACCGAGTTCCTCATGATTTCGGCATTGGCCCATACCGACAGAAGTTCCCGAATCTCATCGTCTCTGCAGTTAAAACATTTAGTGGTTGCAGTGCATGTGTGACAGGGGGTTATGTGTATGAACGGCTTGACAATGAGGGTGGTGTTTAATGTTTTTCGGCTTTCCATGTGTGTGTCCATTTGTAGTGTGGGTCCAGAGTCGCGGTTTCAAGACACTTCGAACAAAGACCAGACGAACAGAGTCTGGTTATGATGGTCCGGTGGAGCCAGAGGCCTACACACCAGCCTTCATGAAGGTCAGCAAAGATTAGTGGGACCTCTGTATTACCACAATCATTAGCGGTGGATAAAGAAGTGAAAAGATTTTTGAAGCTCCCCCTCTGTTTCCCTCACAGGGATTACTTCAGAGGGAAAGAGGACCAGAGGCACAATCACTGGACCAACTGGTGAAACAAAAGAACCTTCCAGATCACCAGCAGGAAGCTTTCAAGACGGGTTTCACTGAGGGCTTCATGAGGTCTCAGGCCTTCACTCAGAGAACACAAGGCATGTGGCTCAGCCATCAGGCGCTCCACGTATCATTTAGAAGGAAAAGGAACCTTATAATCAAAGGATTCCCTGGTCGTCAGTGTAACAGTGCCGAGTTAAAACACAGAGAGATGCTATGATTATAAAGGATTTATAACTAATCTTTGTCTCTGTGCTCTGTTTTACAGACTCGCTGAGGAGAACCAGGTTGATCCTGCTGGTGCTCCTACTTCTTGGTATTTATGGATTATCAAGAACCCCGTTTCTCTCGGGTAAAGGCTCCTTTTCTGATGCTGGTTTGTTTCCGTTTTTATTCCCTCTTATGCCTGCAAATCAGCTCACAACCCTACATGCACACTGCAAATAGATCAAAGCTTGTTAGTGTCTCCAAAGATGTAAAATAAAAGTGTTATACTTATTTTCAGCTTGAATATTTGGTATAATGTGTTTTTAATGTGTACCTTTAACCCTCTGAAGCCCAACAGTTTCGTTTTTTTTTCTCCTGTCACTTTTTAATCACTGTGGCCTCGTTTTTCACTGCAGTATAAAGTCCTGTCCCTCTATGGAAACAGCACAATCATGACTGGAAGTAGAGAGAACTCAAAAAACAGTTGAGAAATAAATCATAAAGAAGGAAGAAAAAACGCAAGTTGATTTTTATAAATAATTTATCTTACAACAACTGGAATAAATGGAATCTATATACACAACATTTTTCGAAGTGCCCACAAGTGTGACACATTTGGAAAAAAAGGGGCTCCGCATGCCATACATATTGAACTATTTACATTTTCACAACCTCTCTTGTCCTCTCCTCTCTGCTCTGTGTAAACAGCCTGCATTTAAGTCAAAGTATTTTTGTCACGTGACAGTTGGTCATTCATGGCTCCACAGTTGCGCTGAGGAGCGCAGAATTTAATGTTTTTACAGGATCTGGTTCGTGCAAACGGTTTATTTTTGGCAACATTTTAAATGAGACACATAGAATAAAATTATTTTGATGAAATATCATTATTTTAAGTTTGGATTTGGTTATTTTTCCTGACAGAAGCGTTCGTCACATCATTCATTGAACGACCGTCAGAAATTTGAAACTGATGATAATTTCTGTTTTTACAGTTTCGGGTAAATTGTGTAAATCTGGCGATTTTCCTTTCGTGGGGTACAGAGGGTTTAATTAATACGTTACAGTAGAGCTGATGAGACATGTTGTCTCTCCTTTGGTGTGCATGTAGAGTTTGACTGATTATTCTGCTGCATATCACAGTGTAGTAATACTTTAATATCTATATCAACTATGCATGTTTTCATGCAAGTGTGCTGGATGTATTTGAATATATATTAGCATACATTTGGATCTTTGTATTAACATTTGTGCCACAGGAAGCATATTCTAACCAGCAGCTATATTGTCTGTCTGTCATTTCTGACACAGTGATAAAATGAAAGTTTTTTTCTGGTGTTATTGTACTGAACCACTTGTTTTGGGATTTCACAGTGAGGTTCCGCACCACATCTGGTCTCGACTCGGCAGTCGACCCCATCCAGATGAAGAATGTGACATTTGAGCACGTCAAAGGAGTGGAGGAGGCAAAGAATGAGTTGCAAGATGTTGTCGAGTTTCTCAAGAACCCCCAGAAGTTTACCGTTCTGGGTGGAAAGCTGCCTAAAGGTATTTTATATTTTGTTCCATTTCATGTGTTTTTAATAGTTTGATGTAGGACTGGGCAATATGACGATATATATCGTCAAAACAATATAAAAATGTCTTGTATATATTTCTCTACATCGTTTCTATCGCAATGTTAAAAAAAAACAGCGGCCAAACTGCCTACATAATTTGGACGACGCTTTACGTTCAGATTCTTGCTGTGGGAGTGAAGCTGGAGGGAACCATAGAGGTGCTGTTTTACTAACATGTAGTATACAAAAATGCATTTTACAATGTGGTTATTTCATATATATTTATTTACTGAAATACCAGAAAACATGCTCTATCGTGATATATATAGTTACAGAGATATGAAGCGACGTACATCAGGATAGAAGTTTTTGGCCAGCACTAGCTTGATGCACAAATTTGGAAATTCTCCTATCGTTTTGATATGCTGTTACTTTCTCCTAATTAGTTTCCTCTGTTATCCTCTCAGGGATCCTGCTCGTGGGTCCCCCAGGCACAGGAAAGACTCTGTTAGCACGGGCTGTGGCTGGGGAGGCTGACGTGCCGTTCTACTACGCCTCCGGATCAGAGTTCGACGAGATGTTTGTGGGTGTTGGTGCGAGCCGAATCAGAAACCTTTTCAGTAAGTTTGCTGCTGGATGAGTGAACATCTGAGTAACCAGCTGAGGATGGATCCAAACAATCTGCCTTTTTTTGTGGTTTGCAGAAGAGGCAAAAGCTAACGCTCCGTGTGTGATCTTCATTGATGAGTTGGACAGCGTTGGCGGAAAGAGGATTGAGTCTCCAATGCATCCCTATTCCAGACAAACCATCAACCAGCTGCTGGCTGAAATGGATGGGTACGTTTTCCGTTTTTAAAACTGCATAGTGTGAAGAAAAAGTTGCTGTCGAGAACTTTCACTTCTTACTCTCATTGTTTTGGTGTTTTACAGGTTTAAACCAAATGAAGGTGTCATCGTTGTTGGTGCTACAAATTTTGCAGAGGCTTTGGATAAGTATGTTTACATTTGACACACAAATATAGATATTATTTTTTACCTGGGCTTTAATTTGCTTTAATTTGACACTACGGGGAGACATTTTAACTAATATCTATCACCATGGAAACTCCCCCAAGATGATTTCTTACTTTCAGACAATTCTTTTTTGTATGACAAATATTATATATCTCAAATGTTATGTTTAAATATGCGCGAGGCATTATCTAATGCTAACTTTTGGTGAATTTAAGAATCTACATGCACAAATATAAACAAAGTGTAGTAAAATAAACACCTACATGTGTATTTTGGATGTTTTCTTTTCACTCTGAAAGAAGAAATGTTATGGAAGTAAAGTAGCACGTCTAAAAATTCTGTTTTTGCCTTTAGTAGAATCAGTAGAATAACCTGTTGTTGAATAACCAGTTTGAAATAAGGTCAATCCATACAATATGTAGATATAGTTCATGTTTACAAAACAGTTTCTGTACTTCCCCCGCTGTGACCTTTAACCTCTGACAGAAGCCTCGGGCTGTTTTTATCCCTGTGGCCTTGAACTAGTTTCTGTTACATTTCATGTACACAAATAACAAAACAAACAATATAAATTTACCACTGACCTGTTTTATATTATTTGGAAAAAATATCTAATTGCGATTATTTTGACTGATATTGATTCGCTAATCCATATTGCGATTTCCATACAATTCTGATTAATTGTTCTGCCCTATTTTATGCCGACTACACTTACACAACAACTTAAAAGTCCCACAGTGAGTTTTGTTTGCAAGTTAATTAAAATGTGCTGTGCAGTGGAAGAAAACTCAAAACTGTTTTTGACATTTGTCACATTTTCCACATTTTCTCTGTTTCTCATTTCAAACGAACCTTGAATCTGAGGAAGAGCATTAATTTCAAACATTATTATGGGACACTACAAACACAGTCCCAGTAGTTTCAGATGGCTTTCAGGTTTTAAAGCAGTAAAGTTAAGTCATTCAAAAGAAATGAAGAATCTATGGACTATGAATCTTAATTCATACTACTTTGTTACTACGTTCCAGCGCTCTGGTGAGGCCGGGGAGGTTTGACATGCAGGTGACGGTCCCTCGCCCCGATGTGAAAGGACGCACCGAAATCCTCAACTGGTACCTCTCCAAGATCAAAGTGGACCCTGGTACGCCTGAGTGTAAAATATCCACAAATATTAAGGATATTTTTTGTAACGAATATCTCAAAAAGCCATTCTTTTCCATTGTCTTTATTTGTTATTCTTATATTTGTGTTAGCATTTCAGAAATGAGTTAATTAATGAATAACTTGTGCGATATCAGTGAGAAAATCCTGCACATTCTGCAGAAACATTAGCTCTCCTTATAAACTGAAATAATTCGCTGTAAACCTGTGAGAATAGCTTTGTTTGCCGTTTCTGTAAAGGACACCATTGTCTCGTGATCACCTTTCTAAAGAAGCCTTTTTCTATTGTGTTGCTGTTTCACAGCTGTGGAAGCAGAGATTATTGCCCGGGGCACGGTGGGCTTCTCGGGGGCCGATCTGGAGAACCTGGTCAACCAGGCCGCCCTGAAGGCCGCCGTGGACGAGAAAGAGATGGTCACAATGAAAGACCTGGAGTTCGCTAAGGACAAGATCCTCATGGGTGAATACACACGGCACCGCTCACGTCACATGAGACAGATTACCGAGACACACTCTCGTTAGGACACGGGAAGAACGTCAACGTTGCATTCTGAATATTCTAGAACTATAATGTTGCATTTGAAGTATTCTAGAAATCTAATGTTGCATTCAGAGTATTCAAGGAACTCTAATGTTGCATTTGAAGTATTGTAGAACTCTTGCATTCTGAATATTTTACAACTCCAATGTTGCATTCAAAGTATTCTAGAACTCTAATGTTGCATTCTGAATGTTCTAGAACTCTAATGTTGCATTTAAAGTATTCTAGAACTCTAATGTTGCATTTGAAGTACTCTAGAACTCTAATGTTGCATTTGAAGTACTCTAGAACTCTAATGTTGCATTTGAAGTATTCTAGAACTCTAATGTTGCATTTGAAGTACTCTAGAACTCTAATGTTGCATTTGAAGTACTCTAGAACTGAGAGTGTTGCATTGAGAGTATTCCAACAGGGTTCCTGCAGATCCTTAAAAAGTCTTAAAGGCATTTAATTCATTAATCTAAAAATAAGGCCTTAATTGGTATCAAAATGTCTTAAATCAATATTTCAAGTCTTAAAAATGCTAAGACATGGGAAGTAGTTAGTTTTTTTTTCTGACGTTGCATTGTAAAATCTCAAAATGATTGGTAACATCAATTTTTTTTAAACCATTTACCAAGTGCCTCTCATATTAACGTGCAGATTCAACAAAAATTGGCTATTTAACCAAGATGTTGCAGCATTGCTGAAACCGGTTCAAAACAATGCACACGAGGCTCGGTGTATTTTATGCAAAAAGCTTTTCAAACTCTGCACGATGGGAATCAAGACAGTGGAATCTCACATGCAGAGACAGAAACACAAAATCACCAAGAAAACTCGCCAACAAACGGCAGCTATTTCCCAGTTCTGTTCTACCCTCGTCTCTGCCATGTTATATAATTGTTAAAAAATGGTCCCTAACCCTAAGTAATTGATGTCTGTCCATGTTTTTTGGTTATTGTAAAATTAGTCTTTAGAATTACATTCTGAGTGGCATTTAAAAGTCTTAAAGAGCCCCTCCTGTGAAAATCAAGTTTGTAACCATGTTAACATGTCTATATGGTGTTTTTTATTTGCTATAAGACATATGATGAGTGAAATGAGCAGAGCATGGCTGAGAATTTCTGCCTTCAAACTGCAGTGTGCCAACAACAGTCTCAAAAATCTGGATTCAGACAGACAGGTTTTATGACATCATATGTCCAAGGAACCAATCAAATCACTGGGTGGGGCTTGAGGTCAGATCCAGAATTTCCTAATGAGGGAGAAGAGCGGATGTGCTTCCAGCTGTGCTTTTTTTTTTTACATACTTTAAAATGTGTCTGGAGTAGGTCTTTAAATATAACTTGCCTTAAGCTGTAGGAACATTGTTCTAATTTTTATTTTGTCTTTTTCCTACCAGGCCCTGAGAGGAGGAGTGTTGAAATCGACAAGAAGAATAAGACCATCACAGCCTACCATGAGTCTGGCCATGCCATTGTTGCCTATTACACCAAAGATGCAATGCCCATCAATAAGGCCACCATCATGCCCAGAGGACCAACTCTTGGCCATGTGAGCTCCTGTTATATTTCCTTTCCAGCTCTGTTTGTGTCACTTTTTTGTTCAAACTAAACCGAGTCGGTACTGTCCTGGTCTCTGTCCTCCAGGTGTCCATGCTCCCAGAGAACGACCGCTGGAGTGAGACGAGAGCCCAGCTGCTGGCTCAGATGGACGTCAGTATGGGCGGCCGAGTAGCAGAGGAGCTCATCTTTGGAGACGACCACATCACTACTGGTGCGGGAATAACAGAACTTTTAATTGATGCTTGGGTGTCTGGAAATGCTCTTTTAGTGAAAATACTTCACATATATTGTATAAAATTAACTGCAAAAAAACTGTGGTTTCAAAGAATTTTGACGGTATCCTGAGGATAAATACATTCATTTCATTTTAATCAAGTAATACTTTTGAAACAAAGAGTTTGTTTGCATGATATTATATGTCTGATAATATTAACTAGGGGATTCTCCAGATCCATGATTCGATTAGAGATTGGGTATGCCATTAGACTATCAAGTCTTGATTCATAAAGATCAACAGATCGTTGGTTTTATGCACCCTAACATTTACATTTTCAAATTCTTCTTTAAAAAGAGGATAGAGGATGGGGGGACGTACCACACTCAGGCCATTTAAATCATTCATTTAAATCGCAGAGCCTGTTTTTGATTTCGATAATTGTAATTGAAAGCTTTTGATCGATTTAGAATTTAAATTGTGACACCCACAATATTCACTGTGTGCTTTGGTCGTTTGTGATACAACATTAGTTTTAATCTTCTCCTGCTATTGTGCATTTTAGGAGCCTCCAGTGACTTCGATGGAGCAACCAAAATAGCAAAAATGATGGTGACCAGGTTCGGCATGAGTGACAAGGTAACATTTTAATTTGTGTGGTTTACGAGGGAACATTTGGATCCTTTTTGCCAACATAGAAGACAGAGTTTGTCACTAAACAATGCAGTTCTGGGGCTTTTATTGCTGCGGGGTTTGACCTTTTGTTTACAGTATATACAATAAAGTGTAAATGTACATCTAAATGTTATTCTGAGCATGTGTGTCTCCAATCAGAGACTGGGACAAGTTAGAATGAAAACCTGCAGTCCTCTAACATTACTATAACATATAATTACACCTAAGACAATGATAATCTGTCTGAGTCTGGACTCATGCATGAGAAGGTCTATTGTTCATTCAACCTAAGGATGTAATTTGTGGTTTTTTTGCAGCTCGGTGTGATGACCTACGGTGACGTGACCAAACAGAGCCCCGAGACACAAGCTGCCATCGAACAGGAAGTCAGGGTTTTACTGAAGGTGAGTTTCCCTCTGCACTCTTGTTTAATTTACAGATAATATTCGGGATTATACAAAGTCTTCAAAGTTTGGAAAATGCTTCTGTTATGCTTTCAAGGTCATGAATATGCTTGAATTCAAATATACTCCTTGAAAAAAATGCTTTATCTACCTAATCACTTATGTAATATTTGAAACAAAACAATCCTGTTGTCATCGGACCTGAACTTTAATGAGGAAGTAAATCTTTTCTAATGTAAATATTTAAATATTCTTCTGGGATAATCTGATCATTTTGTGCATTTAACAATGAAAGCTTTATTTAAACAGGGAAGACCATTGAGAGCAAGCTCATTTCTACAAGTACACCCTGATTACAGTACATATAAAACAATAAAAGCACACGGAAATCATAGTATACCTCAGCAGATTATAAAATAAACAGACCAAGATCATCAACACGAGGGACGTCATCAATTCAGAGAAAACGAATGCATTCACACTGCTGCATTTCATAAGCCTGTCTAATTCTACAAGCTTTTGCAAATTGTTCCACGCAGTATTTAAGAGCCACTTTCCCAATCTCAGTATTAACTTTATGATTTCCAAGGACCAGATAATCTATAGTTTAAAAAAGTAAGATACGCAGGTAGTTTGCCAGGAAGTGTTTTGTAAATGAATAGCATGCAGTGCTGCTCTCGTCTCGCTGCCACCCGTGATAATAAAGGCTGTGAGATTCTGGACATTTTTGGTTTATGTACTTTGAAAAGTTTTACTCTTAAGCAGCTGTAGAAACCATGTATATTAATACAGATATGCATCTTTTAATCAGTTCCTGACTCACTGATGTTCCTCTTCCATCCAGGACTCGTACGATCGCGCTAAAAACATCCTGAAGACCTACAGTAAGGAGCACAAGAAGCTCGCGGACGCTCTGCTGACATACGAGACTCTGGATGCCAAAGAGATCCAGTTGGTGCTGGAGGGCAAATCACTGGACCACCAGATACCTCAGTAGATACTTTAGACTCTTGTTTCCTGTATATATGAAGCTGTGCAATTGCGCACAGGCCTTTTGGAGGCCTTGTATTTCATTTTGTTTGTGTCCCTCTTATTATTAATGTGAAGATGACAATTATTTCACCCCTGATATACATTTCTTATTTTATTTTATTTTGCATTTCCTGTAGAGAAGACGTTTGATTTCACAGCAATTTTAAAGCACTCAGTTTAATTTTTAATTATGAAAAAGAAATATTTCTTCTCCACACGTTTGTTTCAAGAACAAATGACTTCTGTAGTAGTTTTATACATCAGAGTCATATTTGGTATCATAACAAGGTTATACAGCAAATTAATTTGACTAAGATCATGGTTAATTAAGGTGAGATTGATTATTTCATGTGTGTCTATGTCTCATTTTAAATTTGTACAGACTGGTGAACACCATAGGACCTTAAAGTACCTCAATAATCTAGAATGTACCATACGGCTGTAGCAAGGTACAGGTGATACCGCTGTTCTCATTTTTAGAGTTTTTTCTCTAAATTATGTATTTCAGTTGCAACTATTTTGTTTGTTGTTATTTATTTAAGTGCCCAAAGGTGTGTTCTCTTTTTCTGAAATTAGTGATAGGCCCTCATGCTCTATTCTAAGCTCACGTGTAGCTGATAAATGAGAGCAAATGTATATATTAAGCGTGTAAAAAGGATTGGCTTTGTGCTTCTGTTTGTTCCTTTTAGACAAAAGGCCTTCTTGGAGCTCGAATAAAGGTTAACCCTGACTCATCAGTGTGTTCAGTGCATGACTCAAACTAAAGATTGATTTTGGCCACGTGGGGGAGGTATAGCACAGTGATGCTCCACTTACTGACAGATTTGGCCCACCAACCATTTTCTAATTCACAGTTAAAATAAATTGATTCACACACAGGGGATTGTGTACTTTAAATGTAAATAAGGTGCAAGAGTGTATTAAAATAAACATCAAAATAGAAATTGTTTATTAAAAAAAAG
>JAOVVB010003418.1:0-17227 GCA_028570985.1 Heterobranchus longifilis | reverse complement strand
GGTTTTTTTCCTCCGCCATTTTTTGGGACAGGCCTTTATTTGTTTGTGTCCACCACGCCCCCGGCCATTATTCGAGAGCCGGCTTCTATTTGACTCGCCGCCACTGTTTGAGGAAATACGGTAATTAAAAAAATCCAAATTAACAGAGAAATCTAAACTAGCGTGCTTAAGCCACTTAGCATGGACTTTAAGAAAAGTTACCGTAGCTGGGTCGGGTAGAGCTCCGTTCCCACCACGTCCAGGGCGTTCCAGGCGATCACTGACACGCCGCTGAAGATGCAGGACAGGGCCAGACTCTGGGCTTTGGTCTGGACCACATAGATGAGGAAGACGCTCAGACTGGAGACCAGCAGGCTGCAGGCTGGAGACGCAACAAAAGAAGGTGAAGAGACTTCAGACTGGCTGGTTATATTGATGGTCTTAGCTGCATGGCTTTGTGGTAAAGACGTGCATCAATGTTGATAAAATAGTGATTAATAGTTGAAAAAAAAAATCTCAGCTACTCAAAGACTCACACAGTAGAGCCTTTCCTCCCATGCTGTCCATCATCAGAATGGTGAAGATGTTTCCTGGTAAGTTTGATGCAGCAATGATGAAGCCCTCCATATACACTAGATACAGGAAGGAAAAGAAGAAGCATCCATTCATCATTTTTCTATACCACATTATTCTGTTTCTGGGACACAGGGGGCTAAATATTATTTTTCTTCTAAGTCTATTTGTATATTATTACTGTGTGCTTTCATGAGATGGCGAGGAAATATAATTGTACTAATGATTGTTTATTCTAAACTCATAAATTTGTGCTCCATGTCCAGTTCTGTGTTTGCTGACGGCAGTAAAAGTCAACATAAATTCTTTGTCTTCCCAGAAACACACCTGCTGTCTTGACCGGGTAGCAGCTTTGGTTGTGGACTGGAGACGGCAGGGACACGTTGGCGCACGGCGAGCCGCCGCCCTCGATTCTCTCAAACAGCTCCGGGAACCACATCCACAGCCCGTAGTAACTACACACACACACACACACACACACACACACACACATTAAGAGATTTTAGCTTTTGGATTAGAATAAATGGTACAGTCTGTTTTTAATGTAAAACTATACTTGTATGCCTAAGTCCTACACTGAGACTTCAGTAGTTTGGTATAAAGTTGGTAAAGATAAACCACTTTTTTTAAGTAACATGATTTCTGGTTGTTGAAGATAAAATACTTGAAACGTTATCGCTCACTCATTAACAACATTTAACACCTTATTTTCGGCTATTTGGCATACCCAAATGGAAAAGAACTGTAAGGACAACATGCATGTATGTGAGGCTTCATCTGAAAGGTCACCTTTTCTAGTTTCTGAAAAAGTGCTTGTTCAGCATGTGGCTAAAACACAACCTTAACTACATCAGTTCAAAAACAGCTCAAAAATGTTTTGGTCTTTGTCTATAATAAGTCTTATTTGAATTATTGTAACTAAGACGTGATTTATGCCAATAACTATGATAATCACCACATACCTTCTACATCTTATCAACCACACATGTATACAATCCCAGACTTCCAGGACTAACCTTATGGGAGCTAGAGTTTTTAGTTTGTGGTGTCACTGATGCGGTAACTGTATACAGTAACAATATTTATCTATAAAAAAAAGAAGCTGTTAGCTGGGGGCAGTTGGCTGCAGAACCGCCTGCTGCAGATTTATCACACCAGCGGTGTTCAAACACACCTGATAAATAAAAGTGTACACAATCCCACCAACAGATGTATAAAGGAGAAGTCCAGTTTCAGGACAGAGAGATAAACATGAGTGTGTGTGTAGACGTGTAGATGGTCTTTCTCACCCGAAGGAGATGCAGTAGAAGACGATAAGCAGAGCGATGCTCCTGGATTTGAACGAGCCATTAAACATTTGTTTAATGGGCTCCAAGGCCTGCAAGTTTAATCAAAGACATTATTTTAAATGACAATGACAAATAAGCAATAATCAAGAAATAATGATTAGTTTGAAAGGCTGGATTACCAACAAAATCGACAACTGCCCTCAGGGGCCCCTGAAGTCCAGTCTTACTGTCAACTGATTTGTGCCAATTTTATTGAAAATATATTTGGGAATATGAAAAACTAAACCACAATAACTGACACTATAAGGGCCTTATGTGGGTCCTGCTTAAGGAGGCTCCAAAAAGTCAAAGTCCAGTTTTAAGATCTTAAATATTTTTGTACTGAAACATTGAATAAATAAATGTGTTGAATCAAATAACCGATGAACAACCAGAAGCTGAAATAATTCGACAATTAGTCCATCAGTCTACAGAAAATAATCAGCTGTGATTTTTTTCAAGTGAAAATGTAAAAAAAACAAAAAAAATCACCAGTTCCAGCTTCTCAAATCTGACAATTTTGCTGCTTTTCTCAGTTTTATATGAAAGTAAACTGACTATCTTTGGTTTTTGGAACAAAACGGGGCTTTTGTCTGGATTTGTGACATTACCTTTTTCAAAATACAGGCAAGTCTCTCTGAACGTGAACCCTGGGTTCTGGTCTCCTTCTCTTCTCCTCTTTGCGTGGAGCTGGTGCACAAACCAAATTCCTTCAAAAGAGTTCAAGATCGCCACAGTTACGGTAGATTATTAATATTATACTGTAAGGAAGGAAGTGTTTAGAGAACTTGAACAAACCACAATCAAACAATTTACTCATGTATTACAAATATCACTTCCTTTTGCACTATTTCTGTTTCTTGGGTCCAATATTTGTCATTTGCATCTGTGTGCTTTATCGCTTTTCACCACTTATCGCTGTCTAATTAAGCTAAACACATTCAATTTGTCCACTAAACAATGATAATGAGTCGCACAGAGGCATATAAGAACATCATCGTAGTTCATACCGGGAGATTCTTTCCCTTTCCTCGCATGTTCAGCTCAAACATCACTTGGAAGACACGGATCGCCTCTTTCTCTCGGCCAGCCTGGCAAAGACGGGACAAAAATCTCAACCACAGCTCAGAAGAAGAAAAAAAAAACACGAGTCTGGCCTTTAAATACCTCCATGAGGAACTTGGGGCTTTCAGGCATGAGCAGCCTGAAGAGCAGAGCTGAGGTGAGGCTGGGAACAGAGCAGAGCACCACAAACAGTCTCCAGCTCTGAAAGTCCAGTGATCCCAGGGAGAAATGTGCCCACGTTTTTGGAATCACCAACCAGGCTAAACCTGCAGACAAAAACACACAGAGTCACTCGCTGCTAAACACGTGGAGCTACACTTGTTCCATTTCAGAATTCTGTGCTTTTTGTCTTATTTTGATGCTTTCACCCCAAATAAGTTGAAATCTTTACCTTTGAAGGATATATCAGCTTTTTAAGGCAAGAACAAACTGATTTAACTTGATCCAGCTCTGGGATTTCTGCCATCAGATGATTATAATTTTTAGCTACAACTATGAGCCAAGACGGACACATTTCTACATGTGTTTGAAGGGACAAAAAAATAAAAGTTTAACAGGCAGAGTGGTTAAAATGTATATAGCTGCAAAGTCCACGATTCGATTCTGTCCAGGGACCTTTGTAGCATTTCACACCCCCCCCTCTCTCTGTATTTCCTGTCTGTATCTCTGCCGTCACTATCGAATAAAGGAAAACACCAAATAAAAATACAAATGAAAAAGATAAGGAGAAAATGTCTCCAACATTCTTATTTTTGGGGCATTTTTTGCTTCTCACATTTGGAATCTAAAACCTTTAAAGGGGACCTATTCTGCTCATTTTCAGGTTCATACTATTTTGGGTTTATACTAAAACATTTTTACATGCAAAAAAAAAGCATTATTTTCTAATACGGTCTGTCTGATATGCCTGTATTCACCCTCTGTCATTTTAGCGCCTGTCTGTTTAAGCCCAGTCTGCTCTGACTGGTCAGTGTTTCTGGGAATGACTGTAACAGCACTTTATACCTGTCTAGTATAGTTGTGACATCACAACCTTACAGAAGTCCTGAGGGCTCATTTAAAGGCACAGTTTCTGAATACGGCTGTGTATATAACCAGTACAGTAATATAGTATGGACATAAAAGTCCACTAGCATGTTTCAGCTTTAAAAGGTTGATTAATTACACCAGCAAGCCAGTGACAGCACTTAAAAATGTTATGAAACCCTGTTTTTATCCTGCAGCACTGATATTGTTTTATTTATGCATTTTTCCCACCTGCAGCCAGGATGTTTCCTGCCATCCAGAAGGTGGCCAGAGCGCTGATCATCGCACCTCTCCTCAGCCGGGGCATAAACTCTGAGAAGTAGGAGAAGATAACAGGGATCGACCCGCCGACACTGCAGAGAGGAAGAAAACAGCTTTTATTCTTGAGCTGTCTGCGATTTTGGAGGCCTATTATGGCATTTCAAAAAGTTACACTGCTTGAAAGCACAACTGAAGTGATTTCTGTGATTTTCTTTTCCAAAAATCCTTCATGAAGGAGCATGTAGGCGTTGTAGGGATTAGACTATGACCTGCTGGTTGCAGTGTGAGCTCTCGAAGCACGAAATTCATTCAGTGTGTGCCCATTAGCTAAATGAAAAAAAAAGTAAAACAAATACAAATCATGTGCTCACCCGATGCCGCTGATGAACCGCAGCAGCAGGAAGAGCCAGAACCACGGAGCCACGCTGGCCAGACCTCCAAACACCCCGTTGACTGTCAGGGACACGATCAAGACCCTGCGACGCCCCTCCTGGTCAGCCAAGTACCCCCACATGTAGCCACCCACCATCATTCCTATTAAGACGATAATACACCAACATTAGCATTTTGTCTCAGAGCCATTTTACAGCTAGATTGAAAAGTTCCGGCTATTTTTTTAATAGAAATATTGGCAAAATGTTTTAAATTTTAGTTTAAACATATTCTTTGTAGATCTTTGCAATCATTCACTGAAAGAACAGCAGACCTGCTTTATTACATTAGCGTGGAGGTTGTTGTTTGTTTCCTGTAGTGAAGGGAGTTTTATCCCAGCACTGTTTGGTAAGCCCACCAGACTACTAAACATTAGGTTTTTAATTAGTTCAGAACAATAACCACAAAACCATTTTCCTTTTTGTGTTATTTTTTTTAATATCTTTCCACTGGTGACGTGGTGTTTAACTGTTGTGTTATTTTATTCACAGCCACTGTTCCTGCTCAGTCGGGCTGCAACTAACAATTATTTTCATTATCAATGAATTCTCTATAAAATGTTAGTCTCACATAGCCAGACATATCTCCACAGCGATGTGTCTGCGCTGGGGGAAAGTCTGGATTCAATATGCTTTCACTCTTCGATAGGGGAAAAAAACTCCCTGGCCTGTTTGTATTTCCTTAAACCAATCACAATGATCCTGGGTGGCGCTGCGCCCCAGATACAGCGACGGTGCATCTGCAAAACAGTGTCAGGAGAGAACCCGTTTTGGTGTAACACCTAAGCGAAAATGTAAACATTATTCTTGGTAGATCTTTAAAATTATTCACCAAAAGAACAGAGCAGGCCTGCCTTATTGCACAATCCAAATCTTCAAAACTTGTAATTTTCAGTTTAGGTTGATAACTCGGAGGCTGTTGCCGTTGTTGACTTTCTGCCGGCAGCCTGCCCGGAGACAGGAAGTAAGGCTTTATCCAGGCACGGTTCACATAGTAAGCCAGAATAATAAAATGTTTTTTTTTTTTTAATTTGCTTGTTTTGTCAGACCAACAGTCCATTTTAAAGTCATATAGGCTATGACAAAAAGAAGCAGCAAAACCTCTCATTTGAGAAGCTGAAACCAGAGAATATTTGGCATTTGTGCTTAAAAAATAATTGATGATTGACCAGAGCTCCCGTACGCTAAATTATTTTTTAAATGATTGCGATTCACCGAGGAAAATGCTGGCAATGAGCACGCCCATGTCTGAAGAGCTCAGCAGCAGATCGCAGCGCGCTGTTGGCAGCAGAAAAGACACACAGAGAATCTCCACGGCGTCGCTGGCGTTGGCCCAGCCACACACCACCAACAGCAGCCAGTGGAACAAACCAAAGCCTGAGAGCAAAAACGGAACAAAGAGTGAACAAACAAAAAGAGAAGTTATCCGTTAACAAATTAGATGGTATCTTTATTGGCCTATTCAACAGTAATGTAGTCTAGCTGCCCTGCCCACTACAGTCCACAGACACCTCGGTATCACATGCCAGTTTTAAAGATACTGTAAAACCTGCACCTGAGATTCTTTCACAATAATGCACCAACATTTTAATAATGTGAAAAACACCATGTTTTTAGCTCGTGGACAATGCATTTTCCCATCTTAGAAAGATGTAATAAAAAAGAGATATCTCAAAATGGATCCTCAAGATCCACAAATTTTACAAGGGCATTTGTTTCAGCTTACATTTGATTATAGTTATGATGTTTAAGAGCAATGCAAAAATTGAAGCCAAAAGTAACAATACCACCATAAAACGTTATATTACCTGCTTCCTCTACTGCTTCTTCAAATGTTAAATTTCTAAGTGCGCTCCGACCAGCATCGTGCGTGATCCTGTCGAAAAGTATTTCACCTAAAAAGCAGCGACAAACACACAAACAGTTCAGTGAAACAGAGGTTCCAGATAAAAGGGATATTGAAGATACACTCATTTTGTTGGTATATCAAGCCATACACTTAGTATAAATTAAATTAAATATTAATGATAGCTGATAGGAAACTGGTTGAGTTTCCCTGAAAGAGGTTTGTCAGCACTCAGCAGTTCTTCTCGCAGTATGGAGTCACATAGAAGAAATTGTCACTACAGATAAAGTTTATGGTTTTTAGAATATTTTGTTTTTCACAAAATTACCACACAAACTGATGTACATAAAACCTGGGGCCAGTAAGTATTCCAGAATAGGTAGTTGGTTTCTACGTGTCTCTTTGCATAATATAACAAAGGTGCCATTGTTTTTTCAAGCACAAATGCCAAACTTTCACTGGTCCCAGCTTCTTAAATAACATGATTTGCAGATTATAAGATTATATAATACGATGCTGATTATCTTTGGGCTTGGGGTAAATTTTGATGGCCATTTTTCACTATTGTCTGACATTCTATAGACACAACAACTAACCGATTCATTGAGAAATAAAAAATAATGAAAATTACCCATCACAATGTGAATGCATTGTATTTTATAAGCTTTGCTGACATGACACATGAACATGAGGAAATGTTAATGAATCTTTATGATTGTTATTAAGTGTTCAATTAACCCTAACCCCATTAAAAATGACATGACTGACCAAATGTCACTTAATGGCAACAGTCATAAACATTCATAAAGACTCCTTCATGTTCATGACAGGTGAAAAGTAACTACAGCTTTGAAATAAATGTACTAAAGTAAAAAAAAATAAAATAAAATAAATGTTTTAAAGTACAATATTTCCCTATGAAATGTAGTGAAGTAGAAGTAATAACTATAGCATAAAATGGAAATACACGAGTAAAGTAGCTCCTCAATTTTTTAAGTATAGTACAGTAGCCTACTTGAGTAAATGTACTTAGTTCCTTTCCATCACTGAAAGTAAATAGTAAGTAAAGGTATGCAAAATAGCAGAAAATGTAAGTTTGACTAGAGTATATGTAGGACTACCTCAACATTGTACTTAAGTACAGTAGCCTACTTGAGTAAATGTACTTAGTTCCTTTCCATCACTGAAAGTAAATAGTAAGTAAAGTTATGCAAAGTAGCAGAAACTTTAAGTGGTAACGTTAAGTAGCCTACTTGAGTAAATGTAGCCTACTTATAGGCTAGTAGTTCCACCACTTCCTGGAGCTGATTTTTAGGTAGGCCTATATATCTTGTGTATTTTTGATAGTTTACAAATAAGACATTGAGATCATGGGTGATCAGCTACAGAAATAAAGCTGCTTTGGAGCCAAAATAACAATAACTTATAGCTAAATACGCTGAGAACTACTGAAGGATGTTTTGCATCTCGCTGTGTGTCTGATTATTAAATGAAACGTGATCTAAACATCAGTGATGGAGTGTGTCAACAACTTTTACCTTCATCACCTTCATCTGAGTCCAGTTGGTTTGGCTCCAGGTAGTCACCGGTGAGAAGGGGCTCTCGCGCCTCCGCGTCTTCGGTATTCACGTGACGAAACATCCCCCCCCAAAAAAAAAAAAATTGGACGTCTCTAATATGGGCACTGAGCTGTGGGCAGAGGAGCTACACACAACTGCAACCCCTGTCCAGCAGGTCCATGTTACTGTGCCAGCCGCTGCTGCATCTGTCTCATGACTGCCAAGCCTTCTGGCTAACAGGGAAGCTAACCTGACAAGAAGAAGGAGGACCAGGAAGTAAAAAGACAGCGGCGGTTTGCACGTCCTGAGCCACCAGTGAAGTCACTCCTCTGTTGGGTTTAGTTGTACAATCTTCAGCTGAACTATCACCACAGCTCATCTTTACATGAGCAGCGGAGGTAACCTTAGCCGCTAAAGGAGACACGTCTGTGCGAGCAGAGCAGAAGAGGGGCGCCGCTGACGTTGCCTCCCCTTGTGTGTGTTTTTAAGAAGATTGAAGATGGCGACCAGCTCGGAGCGCAGTCCTCCCCCGTTCCCCGATTCCGAGGACCAAGATGTGCTGGACTCTGAGGAAGTCGGAGGCCGAGATAGTGATGAAGACGATGGGGACGACCTCTTCATGAGCGTAGTATGTCTGAACGTTGATTTCACGCTAAGCTAAGCTGCCTCTGCTTTGGCTAACTGGCATTAGGTGCCAATAGACTAACGTAGTTGGTTAGCTAACGAAGCTAATGAGGCGCTTTTAACAAAAGTTTTGGATGGGTGTTGACGAACATTTAGCTTGTTTTAGCGTTGAGGAAACTAAGAAAATAATGTCAACATAATCAACTGTCATGTAGGATAATATTCGACGTACAGCATTTCCTGTCATTTAAATTATCAAAGCAGTATGGGGGTGCCACCTTATATCAGTTTCTGGCTTTTTACACAGTTTGTGGTGTGATCTTTGACACTGTTGCAAACGCCCATTTTGGTATTGATTTCTTCCTGAAAAAGTTGCAATGTGGAGAACTGGCTAGCTGTGATTTGATCAGGTGATCGATTAGGAAACCAACCAGATGACACAAATTAATCTATTAAAGTTCCTATTTGGTTAATGATATGTGGATGTTTTCTGTGCAGAATATCTTCCACTCTCCCGGGTTAACTTGCACTAAAATCTGAAGGTAATCCTCTTCAAATTTTTGGGTGTGCAGATTTGAGGCCATGCATGAGTAAAGTAAGCTAATGTTAGCACTTTGCACTCTGCAGAGAATGAGGTTTATGTAGTTTGTTTGTGAAAGTTTACATCGTCATGGGTTGTGTTATTCATCTTAATAAGTGGTTTAAAATTCACTCTCCCTTTTTTCCTTTTTTTTGAATGAGGATTAAAAAGCTGGCTCGGGCAGCCTCCTGTCATGTGAGTGAGCTGTGGTCACATGGTCAGAACCCGGATGTTTTCCCACAGTCAAAGTTCAGAGGAGAGATTGGAAAGTTGCTGTCTTTGATTTTTTTTTTCTGGACTCACTGCTGCATGGAAAACATTACTCAGCAAGTTGTGGATGGATGTTACGTTTGACAGAGAGTGTAGCTGAAGTAATGTTTGGAGATAGACCAGGCAGTGGCCATTGTTAGTGGATTCAGAGTGGCCTCATGCATACAAGGGACATGTTTATTGGTTAATTGTTGTGCATTCTGGCTTTTGTTTGTTTGTTTTTTTACAGATGCCCTGTGTTAAGAAACTCTTTACATAATAGGGCTGCTCTCAATTATGGCAAAAAACATGATTCCAATTATTTTTGGTCAATAATCACAATTATTTAACACGATTACTCTTTGAAAACAGCATGCATTTATTGAACTTTTTGTTGTCTTTTTAACAGTGGATTTTCTTGAACTTTAAATATAATTCAACTGAAAAAACAAATAAAAATAAATAAATACAAATGAATAATAAATATAAAAAATAAATCAGATCAAACATGCTATAACGCACTGCCACAACCTACTGAAAACTCCTAAACATACAGTATTCAACATTTTGGTAAACTATATTCAACATATTAGTAACTCAGCAAAAACGGGCCAAAGCACACTGCTGTAAAAGAAGGGGAGATTTACACAACACAAGACAAACCGAGACCCTCGTTTGTGAAAAGAATGCGGCACAATGATTGTTTTATCTCTATTATCTTGTTTTCATAATCGTTGGAAGCCAAAATTGTAATTGAAAATAAAATTTGATTGATCGTCCAGCCCTATTAGCTAGTATTACTCAATGTATACCCAAAACCTATGATAAGACATTTACATTATACCTAGCTGATATGTGTTTCTAATGTTTTCTACAGTGAGGCTAGACTAAATATTACACCTCTCATAACACAATACAATTCAACTGCATGGTGAGTTTGTGGAAGTTCTGTTTTTAGCAATATTCTAGTGAAAATACATGCATTGATTTATTTTGGATATAAAGAAGACCATATAACTGAATACCAGAGACTTGGATTATGCTGCAGGAACAGTTTAAGAAGGTTTTATGGACATTTTGATTTTGTTAACATTTATGGTATGAGGAAATACCTTTTTGCCAGTTTGCTAGATGCATCAAGCTGAGAGGTGTTTGTAATGTTATCTACAGTGAGGGTGGACAAAAAAATGACACCTCAACACAATACAATTCAAGAGCACCACAAACATGATAACATGTTTTAGCATGACATTGCTTTTCTTCTGTTACAACTTAAGGTACCTACTTATCTTACGTATCTACACACCCAGTAGCCTGGAATTAGAAAACAATGTTTTGTTCTTCTGAGCTTCCAAACGTGCCATCAGCTCAGAGTCAAGTTGAACAATACCATGCAAATGAGTATAAAAGCAAACATCAGACTGTTCACTCATAAATCTAGTGTGACATTAAACAGGCAGCCGCATTTATCACATTTATTATGATAGCTCACACTGAAACCAATTTATTTCTTAAAGCCTGTTTGATTACCCTAAAATCCATTAAAGGTTGATCATATCTGGCAAAAACCCAAATCATAATGTGGTTGACTGTGATTACAGTTAATTAGTCTGTGGAAGTTGTTGTTTTTAGCAATATTCTAGTGAAAATAAATGTGTTTTGGATGTAAAGACTTGGATTATGCTGCAGGAACAGTTTAGGAAGCAGGGTTTCCCACTGGTGTACTGCAACCCCACACCTGGCCTAAACATCAGGACATTTTTTTAATGTATTTTGAGACATTTTTTAAACTACAGTTACAGTGGGGTGGCTCAGTTGGAAACTTAGACATAATCATATTTTCAAGTCTCCAGTCAGCTTTTAGCACCGACTTAATGTAGGACCCTATGGAATCTGTGTTAAATTCTCAATTTCGCGATTCTGTCCATAATTCTGTTACCACAGAAAATACAGGGCCCTACCTTAATGCTGCCATCAGTCTGTCCAGGTTCTCAAATGTGAAGATTTGCTGTTTGTTCTGTTTAGTTTGACTGCTGATTGATCGAATATCTTTGGGTTTTGGGCTGTTTGTCAGACAAAACAAACAATTGGAAGACATCACATCAGGCTGATGGAAATTGGGTGATGATTAATCCACTTTGCATGGCAGCTGGATTCCCGTGATATCACAAAATCACGTGATCACATAAATCCTGTGAAACAACCATCTTACAGCAGCAGGTTATAATCCCCCCCACCCCCCCACCCCCCAAAAAAATGAACATGAAATATTTTTCCCTTTTCCCCTCATCTCCAGAATGAACCCCCACTAACCGAAATGGACACCACGCTGCCACCTGCCAGTCAACCCAGTGATGTTTTAATGGAGCCTCCCAGTGACATCATGGATGATCCCTTAATCGAGCCCCTCATCAGCCAAACAGAAAGCAAACCAGCGAGCGAGGTCGTCAGCGAACCCTCGGATGATTTTGTCGACCTAACAAACGTTACCGAGTCTCCCGATGACACAGTCGCAGCTGAAAGTGCTGTTGCAGATGCAGCAAAAGACACAACAGAAATCCCTTTCGATGAACCCTCGGATGAGTTTGTTGACATATTTGGAAGTGAAACCGAAGCACCGCCAGAGGAAGTTGTGGTAGCGGACGTTACTGTTGAAGCACCAACCGATAAAAGTGAAGTGACCAGTGGCTTTACAGATCCACCCGGAGATGGGAAAACAGGAAGTGATGATGAACAGGAAGCAAAAGAAACTTCCACTGATCAAATTATCGACCTCAGCGATGATTTGCCAGCCAGCGACACACAACAGCCACCACCTGCCAGCGACACATTTATTGACCCTTTGGTTGACCTCCTCGGTGATGCTCCACTCGCTGCTGATGTCAAAATACCCAGCCGGGCAACAGTCGATCTGTTTGAAGATGAGGGAAGTGACTTGTTCACAGAGCCGCGGCAGACTAAATCTGCCAAGCATCCACAAAAAAGCCTCTTCGGTGAACCGGATGAGGATCTGTTCGGTGAGCCGCTGGGCGCCACCTCAAAGAAAACCGTCAGCAAAGAGCAGAAGGACAAACCTGTCGCAACCAAAGCTGCTAGTGATGTTAGCAACATAGGCGGGCCTCTGCAAGAGAGTACTCCTGCAGAACCTGCCGATATCTTCACGGAGGAAGCCGTCACCACAATGCCCAGCATCAAAAACACCAGCGCTGTCAACTCCAAGACTAACGGAGTCCACTCTGAAGAGGAGACGGATATCTTTGCTGGTGGGTCCACTATTTTTCTTATTATGTCACATTATCAGGATTTTACAGGGTTCCTATGCAGTATGGAAAAGTATGGGATTTGATTTTATAGTAATTTCCAGGTCTGGATAAGTATAGAAAAAAGAAAAGAGAGTATGTAGTAAAAATATCTGTGTTTCCAGACTGTTGCCCCTATTCTGTTTCCTAAAATATAAAATTGATGATTTCATGTAAATTACACTTTTAACTCTTGTTTTCATTATGAATTAATTTCAATACACATGCATTGAAGTGAAAACAAGAAGGGCCTAGCCTCATGAAAAAAAAATTAAGAAATGTCAACATAGCGCTTGTGGCGGTTGCTACCAAAAGCACTGTCGTCTTCTACTTAATCTACTGAGGAGTCTGGAAAAGTCTGGAATTTTGAAGTGCAAAATGTGAAGCAACCCTGATTTTAGGATTTATTGTTCTAAGGGGAGCATTAGTGACAAAGGGAGGGTTCACATAAAGCAGTTCATTCAGACTCTCAAAGTGTTTTCAGTTAATTTGGACACGTGTTACATTCAAAGTCACATGTGCATTAACTGCACTCACTCAATGTTTAGTTTCAATACCCGATTTATTGGAAGTAAAAACATAACCAGAACCAACTACAATTTAAAAACACCAGATGGTCATATTAGGGCCTTTTCAATGTGTTCTTTACTTTCCAGTGTTTATTTTTTGGAGGTATGTTTGCCGTTACGAGATAGCGGACAGTAAAAGCTTACAGGAAATGAGGGGAGACAGATGGTGACACGCAACAAAGGTTCATGGCCAGATTCATAGGAGGGATTCATTTCCTGGTCAACGTCTTAAACACGACACCCCATTTGTTTGTGTTTAATAAAAGAACACTCCACCGATTTAGCATTGCAATAATATAACATTGTCGGATTCACTATAGACAATTTGTAAAAAAGATTCAAATTAATGCAGCAGAACCAGAGATATGGTCTTTTTTTATTCTGGGAATTCTTCCTTGTCAAAACCTGGCGCCTACATTACCCACAGTGCAACTGGACTGCTGACACTTCTGTCAGAGATTATGGTGTGTTATGCTAGTAGTGCATACTCCGCACCCACAGATTTTTTTTTTTTTTTTTTTCATTTTCAAACTTGCGCTGACTCAAGTGACATTACTTTCGGAAATGTGGGTTTTTTTGTGGGTTTTTTTTACATCCGCAGTAGTACTCACCAACACCTGTAAACAGACTTTGGTGTGTACAAATGGTCCAATAAATTAGACACTTGCAACTTCAGGCAAAAAAAAGACAAACTGCAGATATTCAGAGTCCATGTCTGTGCATGAACTTGCATATTTGTTTGTGTCAGACAGTCCAGGACGTAAAGTAAATAAAGGACATCTCTTTACACATTTCCATTCAGCATGTAAATGATCTCAATCTGGTTTCTTTTTTCTTTCTTTTCCTCTCTAACAGAAGCCACAGTGGAGCTTTCTCTCGACAGTCCGCGGGACGAGAGGAAGAAAGATGTGACGGCCAAACCGTCTGCGTCCGCCCCCTCCCTGTCAGCGGCTGCCAGCCTGGCCAAGCCACAGTCTGCTGCCCTGGAGGAGGTACACACACGGATCTAATCCCAGAGTGAAACTCACAGTGTGACTGCAACAGAGTAATGACTGAAAACTGTTCAAGCTCAGGGATTTGCGAGTTAAAGTTTTCTGGAATATCAGAATTTTGAGAAGTTGGTCGTTCAATTTAACATCTTACCAGAACAAACATTTAAAAAATCCTTAAACTGTTCAAATATATGTAAGAAAATTGAATTGACAGTTCAATAGAAGAGTTTGGTGACAGCAGCTCATTGTGACTGTGCAATGTTTCACTTTCTGTTCAATATTTGTTTCAGTTGGAAGAAGAGGAAGAAGAAGAGCAGGAAGACAAATTTGAGATCTCAGTCTCTGTCAAAGACCCTGAAAAAATAGGTGAAAGTTACTTCTGTTTTATTATGTATTATTTGCAAAGTGGTTTGTGCACTGTAAACATCACACAAGCAAATGTCATTCTGTTATTCCTTGATTTAATTATTTCAAACTTCTGAAAAAGACAAAGGACCCAAGAAGGGAAACTAGTGATAGAGCACCATAAAAGAAACCCATGTGCAGCATGCCTTGAGTAATATTCTGTATGTATTTATATCAATTTATGTCTTTTTTGTGACATTCATCCCTTTTTTTTTTTTTTTCAGGGGACGGGATGAACGCCTACATGGCCTACAAAGTAACCACACAGGTACAAACTTGTCGATATACAGTGTTTCACTCATCTTTAATACAGAGGACATTAGAACGTTATTCATGGGGTTGAAAATTCCAGGAATATTCAAGGTGGTTAACTTTCCGTGGGAATTAACAAGAATATATGGGGAATTAATGGGAATAAAATGGAAATCTGTGGGTTATTTGCTCAGGTTGTATTTACCATGTCATATGCAGATATAAAAAAAACATTTGACCTTATCAAAAGCAGACCTCATCCATTAATTTGCCAAATGAATCCATTAATTTGTCAAATACATACAATGTGAAATACATACTGCTTTTTATGGGTATTTGCCCCATATATTCACTATTAAAAGGTACGATTTTTATATTGAAATTGTGTAAAAATTCCAAAATTCACAAGATTAACTTCCCTTGGAAGTTTTCTGGAAAAACAGGTATAGTCATTTAAAAAGTAGCTGAGATAGATGAAAAAAAAAAAAAGTTACAGCACAGTGTGAGAGTTTAATTATTATTTGATTTAATTAAAGCAGCGTCAAAAACAGAGAAGTCTTCAGCTTTGATTTAAAAGAGCTGAGAGTCTCAGTGGACCTACAGTTTTTTGGGGGTACTTTGTTCCAGATATGTTGGGCATAAAAACTGAATGCTGCATCTCCGTGTTTAATTCTGACTCTGGGGACAGAATCCTTTGCAACTGTAGTTACTCATCAGATGTGTGGTAACAGTGAGCCAAGAGAGGAAGTACTGGTCAGCGTATTGTCGAGGAAACGCCCATTCACTGGTTTTGAAAGGCAAACACAGATTACAGTCAGAATCTTATATTAGTAATTCACCAAGCTTAAGCCTTTTAGGTACATCAGATCCAATTCAGTAATATGTATATGTGTTTCAGACCACACTGCCCATGTTCCGCAACAAGACATTTACAGCGAGGCGACGCTTCAGCGACTTCCTCGGCCTCTACGAGAAGCTTTCTGAAAAACATGGACCAAATGGATTCATCGTGCCTCCGCCGCCAGAGAAGAGCATCCTGGGTAGGCTGACTTGGTTTTACTGTTTCTTCTGATACTGTAACTTTAAATCTAAACTCCAGCAGCTGTAACAGAGGGATGTGGTCTTGCACAGGTATGACAAAGGTGAAGGTGGGAAAGGAAGATTCCTCATCTGCAGACTTTGTTGAGAGAAGAAGAGGCGCTCTGGAGAGGTAAGAGAGAATTAAAGTGACTTAATGATAATTCAGTTACAAAAATCAGTGTTCTTAGCTGTTATGATGTTGCCCTGCCCAGTAAATCTTTTTTGTGTGTGTTTTCCCATTCGACAGGTATCTCCAGAGGGTGGTAAATCACCCATCACTTCTCCAGGATCCCGATGTCAGAGAGTTCCTGGAGAGAGAAGATGTAAGCTTAATGCCAAAATACACTAGAAGGGGGCTTTAAAATGAATTTAAATACAATTATCTTTATTGAATCTAGAAATGTGTGTTCAAATTGAAGGAACCCTTTCAGAGGTAGGGCTGTCCTTAGTCTCACGTAGCCACACAGATCTCCACAGCGCTGTGTCCGCTAAACTCCGGTTTAGTGGAAACAACTCCCTGGCCTGTTTATATTTCTTTAAACCATTCACAATAGTTTTGGGTGGTGCTACGCCCCGGCTGCAGCGAGGGGATTTGAGAACCACACGGAAGGAACGAGGGACTCCGGCCGGGGTCTCTATGCCGACACTGCTCATGTACCCAGCCAGACTAGGCCGTCCTCGATTAAAGGAATTCTTAGTCGACTAACGCTCATATGATTTTGTTGACTAATCGATTAGTTGATTTAATCGACAGATCTGTAAAACTGAGAACACAAAGAATCACGCAAAAGCACAATTTTAAATCTTGTGTTTACCAGAGATGTGCTCTAAAGTTTCTTGGTCATTCAGCTTGAAAAAGGCATAAAAGATGACTAATCGGCTAAAGAAATCTTAGTTGACTAAAAACAACCAATTAATCGACTAAACCAGTGGTTCCCAACCTGGGGGTCCTGATCCCCACTAGCTGTCGCCAAAGCTTCACAGTGGGGTCATGAGGCCTTCTTAATTTTATGGGGTGTAAGACAACTTTTTAAAAAATATATACAGTTGGCCTATATCTCAGCATTTCATTCATTTCTGTGAAGAAAACTAAATTAAATTGTTATTTT
>JAOVVB010003403.1:0-17228 GCA_028570985.1 Heterobranchus longifilis | reverse complement strand
CCTCGGGTCGTGGCTGCTCAGCGTTTTCCTGGCTCTGCAACGAGTGAGTTTCTCCTCCTGTTCCTTCGACTGTTTCACGGCTGTGAGACAGTTCCTGGGTTTCTCCATCTCGCCGCTGCGAGCCAACAAACTGACTTTGTGTCTCGTGTTTCTCGGTTGGCTTCGAGCCACATTATTTCCTGTTTGTGTTCAGTGTGCATCGCTGGTATTCTGAATAAATCCTGTCGTCAATTGTACCTGTATTCTCGAGTGTTGCATTTGGGTCCAAACCCCTCCCGTTACACATCTGAAGTGTTTGCCTCAAACGTACATGTATTGACTGGCCAGACAGTACACAGCGTGCTGCCATGTTTGTTTGGTTACCTAGCTAATGCTATGCCTCACTCTGCTAGTCCTCCTGCAGCCCGTGTGGCTAATTTGATGATGATAGGTTGGCTTGCCCCTCGACGTCAGCCGAACGAAGCAGATTTTGGGGAGGGAGCGGATTAACAATCTGTATAGTCGAAGTTAAAGGAGTTAAATGTAGAAAAACATGTTTTTGAGTTTAGTGGATCTTTAAATGCACCCCAGGATGCTACACCACCCATTTTGGGAACCGCTGCTGCATTTAATATTTAGCCAAGTAGTTCACATTTCACAGTTAGACTCACTAACAATCCCAATGAGATGACGTGCAGAAACACTTCAGCACAGATGGAGACAAAGTACATTTTGACATCTAATGTAGCCCAATAATAACCCATGTCTTTATTAATAGACAATGCATGTGTCATACATGATGCATGCATTGCTGGGACAAATGTGTTCAGAATCAATCCATGAAATCTCATATGTGATATTTATGTGGCGTCTCTTCAGCTCATCCATCTCCACTCATTGCAATCATAATCATAACTCCACCACAGTCCAAATGACAAACCATCCAGTCATAGAACATATTGCATTTATAACTGGAGTTCCCGCAAGTGGTAAATGTTCCCTCAGCTGGACTTATATAATGTATTTAAAGCACGGAATCCTATCTCACTTCTTTAATTAATTCCATAAATCATTATTAATAACCTTTAAAGCCCCCCATCTGCATGGTTATAATCACTATAGTCAATCTTTGGTGTCAGGTTTGATTGCCAATCCATGTCCTTCTCTAATTGACCTTGTCCAGTGAGGGAAGAGCAGACAATATTGCGTTTTCCCACTGGTGCTCCACTCATTTCTACTCCAAATGAAGACTGCTCCCAGTTTGTTCAGCAGATTGAATTCCAACAATTTATCCCTTAAACAGCTGACACACAGGCTACTTCAATTTAAAGTTACTGAATGTGCACAGTCCTTACCAGCATCTAATAGAAACAGATGAAAAAGTGGCCATTTTCACACTTAGAACCAAAAATGTATTTGTATTTGTGTGAATAATATCTTTGGATTAGCTGTATATTGTACAGATAATTAACTTCTGTATATACCAACTTGTGTTCTGTGCCACAGCTGCACTGCTGACTGACTCAGCATCCATTCTGAACAGTCTCTAGAGCTGAGGCGTAGCCCAAAACTCAGATGGCCTTACTAAAACAGTTTGTTCAAAACTAATTTAGTCTCATTATAATAATTGTTAATTTTAAAATTAATTCTAAATTATTTTCTTCAAAAAGCAACATCCGCCGTCATGCAGAGCCTGCCTCTAAATAAGTGTGACTCCTTCTGGAGACAGAATCAGAGGACGCAGTTCCATGGCTGTCCACACCAAGAACTATAACTATAATAACTATAATGATAACGATGTGAGCATCCATGAAAGATGAAAGATAATGTTCTGTAAACTGTGTCAGAACCGTTAGACTGTATTACAAGAATGGACAGAGTAGGAGTGATGTCACCCATTGGTTTGTGGACTCCCATTTTGAAGCCACGAGTTTGGAATTTGGCCGCCGCCATCGGTCGCCATGTTGACTTTTTGAAGTTGACCAACTTGACAAGAAGGCAGTCCTGGGGCCAATGATGCGGTCACGCCAGTGACGTCTCGTCTGGTCTCGTCTGGTCTCGTCTATGGTATTAATGGTGTGTTACTTCGGTAGCACTTAAAACTGGTATCAATGGCACAGCTAAGCTAAAGCCATGAGCTAACCGCTAAAGAAGGGGGAGAGTTGCCGATTTTCATTGCCGGTGGATGAACACGGACCTCCAGGCGCTGTCGCCATTCGCTGTAGTGACACGGAGGCAGGTAAAAATCAGCAAACTTTCCCTTAAGTTAACAGCTAATGCTAGTGCTGACCCAGTTAGCACGGTGCTACCGAACCCTGAACAAGACATTTTTCGGTGACCAAAGTGTTCCAATTAACTTTGATGAAGTGAAAACACACTGACAACACAAAAACAAGTTCACATCTGTTATAATGCACACAGCGCCTGTTAGCATTGCTAAAGCCTCTATTTTGATTGACAGGTCGGCCTGTAGCCCCACCCTAAACAATACACTGCTTCATTGTCTATTTTCTTCTTAATGTGACCATAATTTACAAAATGAGCATCATGCCATATCGAAGACTTGAAACTAGAGATTGAGAACATAAACCCATTATGAAACTGTTTACTGAGGTAATAAATCAAGTGAGAAGTAGACTCATTTTCTCATTGACTTGCATACAACCAGACATCTTTTTGCAACCAGTGGAGTCGCCCCCTGCTGGTCATTAGAAAGAATGCAGGTTTAAGGCACTTCTGCATTGGCTTCACTTTTCAGGCCGGGAAGCTCCATCCATCTTTTTATACAGTCTGTGGTCAGAACTCTGATCTCATACCGCTCGTCTTCTGCTTCATTGTGTTTCCTAAATACCATCAATAAGCTTACATAAAAGAAGTAATCACAAACAGCACATACAACATTTCTAAATCACTTGATTTAGCTTTTATTTGCCATTCTTATTAATAAGGATATGAACAATACAAATGTCCCGCTGCTGTGATGCACAGCCATGAGTTTTTCAGCACCACAGAGGTGAGGCGAGAAATAGGTGTTGATTTCAGTACACTTTATTATTGAGTTTGAACATACAATCCTGTAAATTTGGATGGATTTTGATTGGCTTTGTTTCTATCATTCACCAAAACACTCTGAAAGCAACAATATAGTCCACCACTGTCGTCGTTGTAGTTGTGGTGTGGACTCTATCGTTATAGTTATTGTTCTTGGCGTGGGGGCAGCCCTAACTCTCCAGATCTGTCGGCAGCAGACAAACCTGCCTGCCAGCCCAGACTGCGGGGAGAGAGAGGGTGCTGTTCTGATGGGTCAGAAAAAGTCATGGGACACATCAAATATCCACAGTGCCTGGAGCACACTGGACAAGTGCTAGCTGTTAAAACTAAACTAAACTGTCATGACAAACAAAGCATTATTTATTTACATCATCATTTATTAATCAGAGCATTCATAATAATCACTCAAAATGAGTTTCAGCACTACGGACAGCGCCGCTCCTCAGACACACCCCCAAATTTAGCTGTGGGGCTTAAAGTAATCTCGTGCCAAAATATTTCAACACCAAAAAGCATTAAAGCCCTTGCCAGCATATAGTGCATCTAACTGTATATGTGGTTATAACGTTAGAGATTATTGGATGTGGTGCACCAAGTTTTTCAGATGCACATCCACAGTTTTTTTTATGGCTACACTAGTGCTCTAGAGGGACTTTAAGAAGTCAGAAATGTATCTTTAACAGTTGTAAAATAGAGACAAGTTATTGAGAGTTTGATAATGTCTTTATCTCTGCCACTGTCCAATCTGTCCAACTGCACGATCTGTCTGGATCTCTTTCTCCTTTGAACCCCTCTACTCAATGGAGCGATTTTATTAACAGCAAAAAGTACAGAAATACTCTGTTTCAATAGTGATGATCTGACTAAAATGGAAGGAGTCTCTGTCTGTCTGTCTGATCGACTTCACACTTTCCGGTTGTATTGCTGAGGACCCAAGGAAGTGCAGTGTTGAGTTCTTGCGTTATGTAAAAGCTGTGTAGTGTATTGAGAGGGGTCCCCTATTAACTTTTACACCACTGAACGGCATGCTGGGTACAGCTTGCTCTCCATCGCTCGCTACAGTACATTCAAGAACAGATGAAGAAAGAGAGACCGGAGATGTTACATTGTAGCCGATCTCGGATCAGCTATCGGTCTGACAACGATTTAGCCTCTGGGAGCAATGGCCAATATTTTTGGGCTTTCGGTGTAACCAGTGGATATGTGGCCCAAGACTTCCTCTTCCATGTGCTAGTCATTGTTTATGGTCCGATTAGTAATTTGACATGAAAGAATGGAGTTGAGAGACGACACCTCTATAAACAGATATCTGCATATGAATGCAACATAAAGGTAACAGAAAAGCGAAATTGTCGTCAGATGATAGCCGATGGGTTTCCGAGATTGCATTTTGGTCAATGAGCTCCGCCTCTTTTGCTCTCCACATGGGGAGGTAGAGCGGTCGTCCACTAACCGGAAGGTCGGTGGTTCGATCTCCGGCCCCTGCAGTCTACATGTCGAAGTATAAGTACAGTCCATTACATGGACTGTTTACCTGCATGCAACCAAAGCCGGCTCAATGGAAACCAGAGTGCCTTTGCTACCAAAACCTGGTCCCGTTGCCTACAGATTCTACATTCATATGCAGAATCTGTTTATAGAGATTACATTGTAGACAACTCAAACATTTCAAGCATCAGCCATGAAACTTTCAGAATGGATGCTGTTGTTCCCAGAAATAGCCTGGTCCCAAATAGCTAGCTGTTAGCAAATAACGAGTATGCTAGCATTGCTAGGGGACACAACTATGTCATGGCCGGTGTATTGCTCAGGACTGAAGGAAGCGCAGTGTCGAGTGTGAAGTATAGATGAGCGGTTCTCGAGAAAGCTGCAAGCAGCAATAAGCCGATCAGGCACATTTTGAACAGGCACTGCACTAGTTGTGTTAAATCACAGCAATTGAGAGTGACATGCTCTATTGGCTAAATTCATTCAGATGTAAACAATTGCAGGTAGAAATAGCCTAATTCTTCAGTATTTATTTCCCCCATAATGCTCTTTTCCTACATGCACATTTAACTTTTGTGATGACAACTCATGCATCCAGAAAAGCCATGCAAACATTTCTCACCACAGTGTATTTGTGCAGCATCCATGTTATAAGGCCACAGACTCTTGTTTTTCTGTATTTGATCAGTATTTTATAGCTGTTATAACCCTGTCTCCTCTACTTTCCATAAGATGCAGCATTGTACTACACAGACGGTTGGGGTGGGTGGTTGGGCATACTGAGGACTTTAAGGATTTCTTTCATTGTTAATGTTATGTAATCATCTATTTTATATTTTTGTAAATGTGAGCTGCTTTTATGTCGTGCAGCTCTCTTGAATGCTGCTTACGTTCCTTCATTATCTTTTAGCTTTGTAACTCTGTGCCTTTTTATGTACTTTATTTAATCAGGAATTCGCATTAAGATCTCATTTACAAGTGAGACCTGAGTACAGAGAATGAAAAATAAAGAATAAAAATAAATAATAATGGTAATTACATGGAAACATAGTAATAGCAAAGTTTTAAATATACATTCAGCATGACAAATCATAAATACATGCTTTATGAAATGCCCTTGGTGTAGGTACATAAAGGAATAAAAGTACAAGCATATTATGTAAAAATATATGGAAAAAAAATTATAAATAAATGCATTCCTAAATAGCCTTGGCATTGGTAAAAAATGTATTTTTGCTTGAAAAGTGCTCTATAAATAAATAGTATCACATTATCATCATTATTATTGCTGTTATTATTATTATTATTATTATTATTATTATAATATTCCAGGCATCATTATATTTCATACACAAATATGTGCTAATGCCAAACTGTTGTATATGAACATAACTTTTAAGACAGGGTTGAGCAGACAACATGCACACTAGATTGTTGATTAAACAAAAATATTTTGAAAACACTACCTGTCCTCATTAATTCTGATAAATATGTGTATCGTATCTTTTAAAGCTGCTGCATAGGTTAACACAACATTGTCCTCATTAAAACGTGTCCAACCTTCAGAAAGCACATTTTCATCCAACAATGTTGAACTAAAACAGATTCCTTCAGGGGAAAATTGTTTGTTACACAGGTTACACAACATATTTAACTGTGAGCCATGCTAGGGTTTTTCACCCGCTTCTCCTTTTATGTTCCGACACGTGCAGCATCTGTGATTAAACAGCACACATCTGGATAGAGAAGGCATGTATTTCTGTAGTTCTAACACAGTTTTCTAAATGGTACAGAGCTTTGTCAGGCCCTTATTAAGCGGTGTGTTTGTTAACATTGTCCCATGGAGCTTGCCACACAGGTGAAGGTACGGCCCCGAGGGACAAGTCATCAACCTGAACCAAATCTCAGAGGAGGCTGGTGGAAACTGTGTGGCTGCAGCATGTTTCAGCACTTGTATTTGTGTGGGATCCTTTCCACCTCTGTGTACCCATAGACAGTAAAAATAATGGACAGAGCTTCCGTGAAGTAGACGGTTTCCTAGTCTGGGTTTCTATGTAAGCAGTGTCAGCATAAAGCCTCATACGTCCGCCGGGAGGAGACCCCGGCTGGAGGAAGCCCCTCCTTCCTTCTGTGTGGTTCACAAAGTCCCTTTGCTGCAGCCGGGGTGTAGCGCCACCCAAGATGATTGTGATTGGTTTAAATAAATACAAACAAGCTAGAGAGTTTTTTCCACTATACCAGAGTGAAAGCTATTGAATCCAGACCTCCCCCCCAGCGTGGACACAGCTCTGTGGAGATAGGTCTGGCTACGCGAGTCTAACGGTTTCCTAGAGTTTATGGTCTCAATCGCTAGTTCCAAGTCTTCTTCAATACAGATATGATGTTCATTTAGTAAATTATGGTCCCATTAAGAAGAAAATAGATGATAAACCAGCGTATGCTTCGGGGCGTGGCTACTGTGTTATTGACAGGCCGCCATTTTAGCAAAATAACTAATTTATTATTGGTCAAAATGCTCCGAACGGTTCAAAATTAGGTGCGAGAACAGGAAGGGAACCCATGCCATGTTGGTGGTAGAAGGCGTAGCCTATTATTCAGTCTCTTTCAAACTCGGTGCCGGCTAATTTGGAACGGTGTTCGACTGCTACATGGATGGTCACAGAAGTTACGGATGGAGGCCACGTGCATCATAACATGGTTCTGGGTAAAGGGGCACACCGGTGTCATGTTTCCATCACTGCCAATCAGAGCTTGAGTTGATAAATACCTGTGGCTACTGCAGAGTCATTTGTCCCGGGAATGAATGCCGACTGTAACCTTTCCAACTAAAGACAAAAGCCAGATGTTAGTGTGTGTTAGTGTGTTTTTGGGCCAGTGGGAAAGAGGCTTTATACTTCAATGTCAAACGACTGCCTCTTTCCAGTAGTCTATTCATCAGTGAGAAATATGGTGAGACCTCACCTTTTGTCTAACAGGGTTATTATTCACATTTTGCGACAGCTTATTTTATGAACTGTTACAGGACAAAACTAGTGTGTGTGTGTGTGTGTGTGTGTGTACATGTGCGTGCGTGTGTGTGCGTGTGTGTGTGTGTGTGTGAGAGCTTGTTTTAATTGCCTGCAGGGCGCTTCAAATTCAGGCTCCATGACAACAACTCAAGAGCTTTTAAACAATAAATATCTAAACCACAGGGTCCCTGTTCAGCTCTGGGCCCCCTAAATTATTCAGGGTACCCCTTACTCCTGTGGCGTCACTGATTGCTGGAACTAACTGTGTGTGCTGTGTATTCAAGTGGTGACAATATACTATTTGATTGATATTGACAGCTATCAAATGGAGTCAAACTTTGGTAAAGGACAACCCACGCTGCCCATATTTACTCGTAATCATTTGATGTACTATACAGTGACACAGCCGTTAAAACTGAGGCAACTCTTTGTGCCCTTTGTAATTCCTTACCTTGTCAAAAACTATGCTAAACAAAGCAACTTTTCAAAAGTGACCCAATAACACGCATGCTCACACACCCAGGCACACACGAACATCGGCAGGGTGATTTATTTTAAGACTCAGAGAGTCTAAGAATGCCATTTAGTAAAGATGGCAGTGGGTAATAAATCCTCATCAAGTCTGGTACATCCTGTTAGCTTCTTCTCTCCTAGTGACAGCTTTTTAATAAGCTGTGTGTGGTCCTGTATGTGTACTTGACATTTACTAGCTGACGTTACTCCTCCCTGTCCGTCAGTGCACATTATGCATATTCTACTAGAACCCAAGCGAAGCATTAGAATGTACTATAACCATGTCATTCGTACTTTTCAAGGTCTAGGCAGAATGGCGCGAGCCTGTTTGTTGCTGTAATTGATTTCTTTTCAGCTGCGCAAATTAGTTTCTTATTTCTTTGGAAGTTATTTATATGGAAATGGTGTGATGTTGTGACTACATTAGTCGAGTTATTCTCACCTCCCTCTAAAGTCACTACCTCCTGGGGAAACTCCCTTTGTTGCCATTTGCTGTTTTGCTGATTCTGTCAGCAAAAATTAATTGGTGTCCATTTTAACTCCCCTCGAGCCTTAATTTCTATGAGCAGAGAGATACCCAGGCCCAATTAGGTGGTGTAAATAACATTTGCTCTATAATTGCTTCAATAAAGATTTATCGCCTTCTCTTCATTGTCCTTATGTTAAGGCATTGCCAAGGCCAGCCAGAGGAGACTGAGGCATGGCAAAGTTATCTGGCAGAGTGGTAAAGACAGGGTATGTTGCTGAATATAGTATAGTTTGTGTGTATTATCCATGCCTAGATGTCAAAGCTAGATTGTATGGCATTGGGTATTGTATTGTATTGTATTGTATTGTATTCCTAAAGGGGAGAAAAAAAGCAAATAAGCGGAAAGGACATACTCACAAGGACACCATTTTTTGTAATCTCCACTGATGGGCCGTAAATGACTACGTGGCAATCAAACAAATGCAGACTTGCTCAGAAAACAAATCATGAGCATCCCAAGTTGATCCTTTTCCTTCATGACCACTTTTGTTTCTGTTGCTATGCCTGCAGCCTTACAGCGCTGCAACAACAGTAACACAAAATAATTACACAATAACTCAATAATGGTCAAAAATCTGCACTTCTCGACTGTTTTCCTCTGAAAAATGTGTGATTAGGCTGTCCGATCACCCTGATGAAGGCAACAATAGTCTGCCTTACTTCCTGTGCAGAACAAAACCCGTTCTCAAAGTCCTTTTGCTTCAGGAAACAACAACCTCAGAGTTATCAACCGATAATCACTGGAACTGGCCAGGATCTGAAAAACATTTGGATCGTGCAATAAGGCACTGCTCTGTTCTTTGGGTGAATGATTGTAAAGATCAACAAAGAATATGTTTACAACATTTTCGTGCAAATGTTCCACCAAAACAAGTTCTCTCCCGACACTATTTTGCAGAAGCACCGCCGCTGTATCCGAGGTGTAATGCCGCCCAAGACGATTGTGATTGGTTTAAAGAAATACAAACAAGCCAGAGTTTTTTTTCCCTATCCAAGAGTGAAAACCCACTGGATCCAGACCTTCCTCCAGCACTGACACAGTGCTGTGGAGATAGGTCTGGCTACATGAGATTAACAGCAGACAGAGAGCAGGGAGCAGCGCGTTATCCAATCACGTGCATTCCACGACAGTGTACGTCACCGACTTTCCAAAGGAGGGAAAACAACAAGCGGCCAGCTGAGTGGAGCAGCAGGTGGGGGTGTGGAGAGCGAGAGGAGAGCGAAGGGAAAAGGGAGGAGTGGCTGCTGAGCAACTTTGTTTTGGTTTACATGCAGTGCACAACTGCGACATCTAGCGGTGAAATTATTTTGCCTATTGCTCCTTTAAGAAAGAAAAGCCTTCAAGTATAAGCTAACCAGTGCTTGGCAAAGGTATCTGTATTATTGTTCAGATTAATTTTGGGTGCTTTGCCCACTGGCATCAGTGGTTCCCAAACTGGGGGGCCCAGAGATATAACAAGGCGGGGTGATTCAAGGTTCTGCTGCACTGCTAGCAAAGCATGGACAAGTTTGTGACAGGACTGCGAGGTAAACGTAAAGAAGACGATGGATCTACCCCAAATGTCACAAACTACCAAAACAAAGACAAGAAAATATGACAAAGCATAAAAATTGGCACACTGAAGACACAGTTCTGTATTGATTACAGGCAAAGTTTCAAATAAATTCTATAGAAGTCTGCAAGCCAAGGACATGCCTAAGAGTGTGGTTGTGTAGGTGCATTGCGGGGGGGCTTGCAGAAAAGGTTTGGGAACTGCTGACTTAACAACAATGTGTGAGCGCTTTGTGCAGTGAAAGCAAGGTTTACTGACATCACATGACATTATTTCTGAATAGCAAAGTACTGCAAACTTTCATCAACTGTTTTAATGTCAACCACATGTTCATGATATGTGCATGTTATGAGAAGAAACTAGAGAATGAGATCAGCCACCCAAAATACATGGACATGTATGACTAGATATATGTATACAAAGACATCTGCTTTTCTTATATTTAAATATGTCATGCCCTGGCACAAAGTTAACCTGTTGTTACTGCATTGTATATTCTCTTAAATACTCAAGATCGTACATCAAAGATGATCAACTATTTTAGAAAAGCTTTCTGGGTGATATACGATTTAAACAGTTGACAGGTATGATGATTAGTGGGGGAGATATCTGGCTGGCAAAAAAACAAACATGGACTGCTCATAAGGGACCTTGGAAGCATCAGTTTGCCACCATTACAAAAAGTGATTGCTTGCCTATTCATCCATTTCCCATGTACGATCCAAATAAACATGGCAGTGCTCGGTCTGCCAGGTGGATCTGGGGCTCGCCACCTCCTCTCCTCTGTTCCTTTTCCCGTATTAATAGCTCCTCAGGAGAGCCAGAGAGGTCTGTGTGTCAGGTTTTATCTCCAGAGAAGAACAGGGGGAAAACTAAATGAAGCCTGAACTTGAGAACAGCCCCATCTACGCTTCTCAAGGGGATGCTCGTAGCACATTAAGGGAAACATCAGTAATGTGCAAAACAAATGGAGGGATGTGAAAACCCCCAAAGACTTTCCCCCACCAGCTACGTTGAGCTGCTGCCATAAATCTCAGGACCCCTGTGCACACTGTTGTATCCAGACTGGGGGAGAGAAACGGGGACTAAGCAGAGCCAGGTTTCTTCCGCATGGAAACAGTGTAACTGTCAGAAGGAGGCTTTTCATTTCAGTGCTTAGCTCCAAATGTGGGCCGCAGCTTGTTGTCTCTTTGCCAAAGGCTTTTCAGACTTGATGCACTAAACAGTTAGTCGAAAAGTTAAAGCAATTATCCATCGTTGATGTCCGGAGAGTATTTCTCCTGCCTTCAATGACAGTCTGTTTGTAACTACATGATTTGGATAAAGACTAATGGAGTGTGAGTAAAGCACAGGAGCAACGGGATTATACTAATAAAGATGTATTATGGCTGAGAACAAAAGGCCTTGGCAAGGTACCCGACCACTGGGGCTTGTGGGTTGGTTGTGGCGAGGAAAGGTGGGCGGTACGCACTGAGCTGTACATTTTCCCTGATGAAATGTAGGCATGCTTTGCAGCGATATTGCAGATTATATTCTGAATGCAATGAGTGATGGAAAGGCTACCATGATGAAATTATAGGCTACAATCAGATCCTGTGGATTTCTCCAAATCAACAGTTATCTTTTTAGCCATGTTAGTGGTGTGGCCTTAAGCCTCCTACAGACTGTGAGATTTTTGCAATCTTATAAATTTAGTGCGAGCCACACTGTGCGACACGGATCCTATAATCCTGGGTAGGACCGTCAATCAGGTGCATGTACACTGTGCGATGAGACACCTACTGAATCTCAGGCTACGAGACAAGCCGATACCAAGTGTCATCAGCATCATTGGGACAGCCCAAAATCACAGTCTATACCAGGCTTTAGGGGTGTCTGTCTGTCGTTTGGTCCACCACTTTGGTCCAGACTGAAATATTTCAAAAATAATTTGATTTCCATTACATTTTTACACAGACACATGGTCCCCCGAGGATGAAGCCTACTGATTTTCAAGATTCAAGATTACTTTATTTGTCCCAAGGGAAATTTGTCTTGGACATAAAGGCTGCCACATAAAAAATATATACAATCATAGTGCATTTTGGTGATCCCCTGACTTTCCTTCCAGCACGTTTGTTTTTTCGTGAAATCTCGCCAACTGTTGGATGGATTGCCATACAATTTGCTACAGATATCCATGGTGCCCAGAGGATGAATATCTCTATCTATCTAATATCTCTGTTGATTCCCTGATTTTATTATTTCGTGCCATCATCAGCTCAAAATTTATATAATTTACTTTGGTCTATGACAAAAGTAAAAGTAAAGCAAAACTAATATTCCCACAAGGGCGTATGTTTCATTCCAACATTGGGAAGGACACATTAAGTGGGGGGTCTGGGTCTCCCCCAGGAAAATTTGACCGTGCAAGACTTAATTTCCTGCATTCTGATGAATATTTATGCACTAATTTATGCCTTTCCTGTATCAATTTATAGTGGAAATGTAAAGGAACTTAATTAATGTAAAGGAAGACACAAAATTCAGGCACCAGGTGACAACTCAAAATATAAAAATATACTGGAATATAATGCAGTCTGTATTGCTTTCAAATATTCATCTCCTATTCATTCTCCTGTAGATTAACTTTTCTCATTTAATGTTATCCCTGGTGAGTCAACATGCATGTAGCCATGATTTACTCTTCCCTCGTCTTTGCTGTAACCTCATCATCACTGCTTGTGGTCAGTCATTTCATGACCATGGGAATCCTGACTATAGGCTATATGACCTCTTACCTGTTTGCCTGCCTCTGCCTTAATGTCTGGTTAATGTTACTTCCTGCATTAAGTTCACATACAATGTTTTCGAATCTCAGATTGCACCAAAATGCCTCATATTCATGTTGAAAACATCTAATATTTAACACTGCCGTATGCATTTATATGCTATGTGTAAGTTCCAGTTAATGAAAATCAAATTCAAATGTCCACGCTGTCAATAAATCACATGCTGCCGTTCTTTTGACTGCTTTTGAAGATGTAATTGTGGACAGTCACAGGCAACATTAACATTAGAGTAGTTAGCAAACTAGCAAACACTTCTAAAAATAAAGTAAAACGTATGACCTAGTAGTTCATTAGCTGCCAACAGAACTTACAACATACTGGGATTTGAGACTGTTTTAGTCACTCTGAGTGATGAAGTTACACCATTGGTCGAATTCAGTGTGTTGGAAAGGCTGTTGACTGGCGTAGCACTGCCCTCTTGTGGCGAAATGAGCAACTGCGCTGTTGAGCACATGGGGCTGCGCAGGCTTAATGAGGGGCACGTTGGAGAAACAGAGTGCAAAGTGCATCCACGTGGTGTCAGTTGTGTATGTCTCTGATGAAGCGTGAGTAAAGCCACTTATTTCTGACTTCTGAATTTTGGTTTATTTATTTAAGGCTTGTTGATGCTGAGCTAATTTACTCACCATGTAGCTTGTTCATGCTAATGCTAGCTTAGCTGCGACTTTCTGGTGAAACTGCTGTCATGTGGACAATTTTATGGTTTACTGATATGTCGCGGTCCAGCCACATACAAGGTTTCAGCCTAGTCTTATTCCTCTATCTTTTCTACCAGAGGCACTGCATCGGCACATTCTAGCGGTCCTTTAAAATAAAAGTCTCCCGTTTATGTTTATTTTATTGTCTATTGGGGTGGACAAATGCACGTTCTTTTTTAAAAATAATTATTTATTTATCAAATTCAAACCTGCGACCCTCGTGTTGGTAGGCAGGGAATCTACCACTTCAGAAAGCAACTGAGGGACTTTCTTATTTTGAGTATAGATAAATCCTTATTTTCTTTATAATATGTATTCTGAGTTTGTTTTGTTTTTGTTTCTCTTCATTTACTTTTCACTTATTTTGTTTTGTCTCAAGTTTTTTTTGTTGTTTGTTTGATGTTTGTTTGTTCTTTTTTCTTTTTCTTTTCTTTGTTTTTGTTTCATGTATTTGATTATACTCGTCTCATGTTTTGATTTTTGTTCTTGATGTGTGGAGAACTTTGTACAAGCCTCTGGGCTTCTTTTCCCCTCCATGCATTGTATTTTAGGTGCTAAATAAATAAACTATCAACTATAAAGTTTAGTAACGCAGCATTCATCTTTATATACAGTCTATGGGCAAACATTGAACCTGCTGATGTTAGTGATGTCCAAATGAAGCTTCATGAACAATCACTTCAGTATTTGAGCACCGTCGAGGGCTCAGAACAATAGAAAATGAAGCTTCATTTGGCCATCACTAACATTAGCATTTAGCCCACAGCACCACGGTGCCGATAAGTAGAGCCCCACAGAGCAGCTGTGGCTGTAGACTTTTAGTCTTGTTAAAGCATGAGCATAAACAAATTTGAGATTTAAAGCCTTTAAAAAGTCCATTCCTGGCGTGCAAGTTTTATGTGAAGTGGAGCATTTCAGACCCATTTCACAAAAATCGATTTGAAAAAACAGACAGACCACAATAAAAGAGGTCACATTTGATCATATCTGCTAGTGTGGCAAAGACAAAAAATCATAGAAATCTAAATTAAATACCTTTGAATACCCAAATCAGCAGCAGTTAAAATGTCAAATGCGATTTATCAACCCAGTATAGGCAGCAGAGCAGTTTGCAGATTGGGTATGAATTACCATTCTCCTCCTTCCCCCCTAGCTGTTGCTCATACCGAATGGTCAGAGTGGTATGCCTGGCCTCATTTGCTGGTTAATTGCATTTTATAGTTGAGCTAAAGACCTGTCATCTGTTTCTGTGGTTTCATTTATCTTACAAATAACCTAGAGAGGGTGGGTTAAAGTACCTGTGCAGGCCAAATAAGCTCTTTTGCTGAATTTCTCACATAGTTTTTTATTGCAGATAGTTTTTCACACCCTATTTCATGCCCATGATCAGACAGAATTAAATTTTGGGAATTAATGCTGCTGAGGATATTCTGGAAAATAAAATATGAACAAAGGTATCTTCAGTTTTGTGAGTTCCAGCTGTCAATTGGGCATTGCTGGGACAAAAATTATTCCAGCAAGTGAATTTTGTCCCAGTTTCTTGAGCCGTAAATTCATTAATAATCAACCCAACTAAAACATGAACAATATGACATCAAAACTATCTCTGCTGCTACAGCTCACAACACTGTGTTGCATCTTTTTTTTTCTCTTCAAGGTAGTGCGTATTCCCACTGTGAATGGTGTCCCCATTCCTTGTAATTATGCAAATGACACATTAATGAGGTGTAATTGTGAATTCATAAAACAGCGGGGATAAACTGTATAAAGATGCCATGTCTTAATAGGGGTAGTGGGAAGCTTCATCATTGAAGGGCTGAATACGCTAATTGTTTACCCACCACTGCTACTTTAAGTAGCACATATTCATTTCAGGGGCATGACGTCTAGTTATGCGTGTTTATACTACTTAACGAATGGTGTTGACTGTTTATCATGGCAGGGAACATTTACTACACAAACTATACATTTCAAAAGACACAGAGCCACTGCCAGGAGCAAAGGCTCAACTATTTAGCCTTGACTTAATTTTCTCCTGTACAGCATGTGAGGTAATTAGTGCACTGCATTAATGCTTATTGCTGTCTGTGGCCTTTCACAGTTCAGGTGACTCAGCAGTTTCTCAACCAGCACAATATTTAAATGCATCTGGAGTTGAAAATATCTTTGAGCGTTTTAAAGTTGAACAATTTAGGATTTAAATATTTCTAAATGAACCGTTCATGACCAACTAAGTAGGTTTGCTTTAGGAGGCATGCTACCTCACAATCTGTTTTTAGACTTAAAGCCCCGCTCCAGCCAGTGTTTCGTCCTGTTTAACGGTTAACGTTCGATCTCAAACTGAGTATAGGGGTTCGACTATAGTTGGACGTAACCATTACCATGACAACCAGATTGCAGCTACAGTAACTTTGCTAATTTAATTAATTTTCTGTTCATCAGACCACAAATGAGCCAAGAATGAACTCAAAACACCTTTCACTCGCTCTCCTCTCCTCTCCTCCTGCGTCAGCTGGCCGTTGTTTGAGAGGCTGCTGCCGCAGCGAGGAGCGCACCGCCGCTCACCAGCAGCAGGCACTGGAATGCACCTTAAGGGGCTTTCAGATCGCTGCGTGGCAACCGCCTTGACGACGGTTTCCCCAAAAAGCAAAGCATTTTCAAAAGCGGTTCCTGCCGCCCAGCGTGAAAGCCCTATTAGGACAGACAGACATGTAGCAGAAGTCCGTAGCAGTAAAGTTTTGGCATGTTTCAGTCTCCACCAGCACCGGTCGCCTTTGTTTCAGCTCCCAGCACCACACCGGGCTGCATATTGATTTTATTGTGATATTTCTGCCAGTGGGAGTTTGTGTAATCCACTACGTTGATTGCTCCCATTCACCACACACACAAATGACATGAAAATAAACAATGCACTAAACTAAGGTGGAGCACGTTCTCTGAAAGCTTACAGATACGGACTTAACAGAGCAGTACCACCAGAAATCATGGGGGCAGCATCACACGAGACAGTGTAGAGACACGACAATACACGAGGAAGACATTTAAAAACAATAGCGGAACGGAATGGCAATGTATTTAATACACTATTTAATAGCTATAGCAATGTTTGAGAGGTACATTATTATGACCTCCTCCACCGTCCTGTTTGTTGTTGTCAGAAACATTTTTACTCTCTTGTTTTTACTCGCTGATGGATGTATTGCTCAACAACTATTGCCAACGTAAAGGACGCATGGAAGTATGTGGGCAGTGAAGGTGACATCGTTTGAAATGAACGTATCAATTTTCAGAGGGAGTATAAATGAGCCTTTGTTCACAAAAACAGCAGCTACAGAGCTTGGCAACCGACGTCACGGCACAGTGCATTATGGGAACGGGCCTACCATGTTGTGAGGTCATGGAATATGTGAACGGATATTACAACCAACGACACAACAAGGCCTTCCTCCCCTGACGACTGTAAAAGTTTATCAAAATTCAAAATTCTCACATTTGTTTACAAGTCTTTTCATGGCTCCGCCCCCTCATACATCACTGAACTACTGCCCCCCCCATCACACTGTCAGAAACTTAAGGTC
>JAOVVB010003395.1:0-17229 GCA_028570985.1 Heterobranchus longifilis | reverse complement strand
TATAAAGCAGGTCTAGGTGCTATATAAATACTGTGAAAGTATCAAAACTCTCAATCCACGGAGAAATGCACACAGCCCGTATTCAGAAACTGTGTCTTTAAATGAGCTGTCAGGACTTCTGTACGGTTGTGATGTCACAATTCTACTATAGATAGAAAGTGCCGCTACAGGGTGAATACAGGTATATTCAGAGAGACCGTATTACAAAAATAATGTGTTTTTGTTTTTTTTTTACATTAAAGTATGTAAACATGTTCTAGTAGAAACCAAAATACAAGTATGAACTTGAAAATAAGCACAATATGAGACCTTTAAAATAAATGCTCAGAAACACGTATACTTTCTGTATTTCATGATTTAGGCCTAAATCTCATCAAGATATTTGTGCAAACAAAAAAAGAGACAAATTTAGGTGTGGCTGCATGCTTTCAGAACAAGGGGACTTTTGAAGAGAAACAGATTTTCAAGTGACATTTTTCATACCTTGCATGCATTTTATTTAACTCACAGTATATATTTCTTTATGAGTAAAACATGAAGGTTGAGTATGTCCTCTACAATCTTGTTTTTTTTTTTTTTCTGTTTCTTACATATTTCACTGTGTATATGTAACCTCTGAATGCAGGCCCCGGGCATAAATCATTGAGTGTTGTGAGTCTCCATAGCTTGGAATTTGAAATGAAGCTCATACTGTACACACTTCCTGATGGTAACAGTGATGCATCAGGCAGTCACTCATAATCAGAGCTATCAGATTTCCTTCCTCAAAGTAGATACAGAACACTTGTTCTTTTTTATTACGTGACTGACGCTCAGCAAGATTTGTCAGCTTATAGTGTTGCGGCTCAGGAAGCAGTTGGCTGTGGGAACAAGATAAGGATGTCCTATCTCTTTTTGACATAGTATTTTTCATTTGTTGACCTTCTCGTTTCTCCCTGACCCGGTGCATTTATGTGTGGGTTAATGTGGCGGTATAATCCATGGAGCGTATGGTATTTCCATAAACACACCATCGTGTTTGCATAATTGCTGCAGATCTGTCAACAATGATACAATATTGGGTGGATCGGCGTGAGTTTTTCACGAACAACGACAAATCTTGTCCTCGTGGTTGGCTGGTGTAGATTGGGCTTCTGCATGGGTAATATAATTATTGCCATCAGCGCTGCTTGGCAGAAATATAATGCTGGATATAATGCTGGACAATTTCTCCAATTCATGCTTTTTGTCTTATAAACACGTGCAGGTATGATCAGCATCCTATAGTAGTTACCGATTTGTGTTATGCGTGAAACAAAGCGCGTCCACTTTTGTGAGTGGATGATCCCTTTACTGTATCAAGTGTTGGAAAAGATTGATGCAGTTAAAGAAAAGCAATTCAGAGGTGTGGATGTCAGCCTCATTGCTCTTCCTGCAAAGGTGCAACTGAAGATGCTGCGAGGCGAGCTGATTCAGCAGCACGGCTGCTCATCTTTATCAGACAAAAAAAGCTATAAGAAGAGAGTCAGTGTACCGTATATTTTTACTTTGATGTATTACATGAAAAAAAGACGTTGGGATTGTCTCCATCCTCCCTCAGATTGCACCTTCTCGTAACATTTTGACATTATAGATTGCAGAGTAATTGTTGTAGTGGTTTCCCTGCTTCGGTATTCATGTTTACAGTGAATCTAATTACGGGAGCGCTTGTACTGTGTGCGTATAAAAGACATCCTAGATTAATGGAAGTGATGCTCCAAGGCCTTTGGATATTTGCTCTGTTAAGCATAACATGATTACATAATTTGATTACCATATTCCAAGTTCCCTGGGGAAGAACTTGGATGGATGCTATTGTTGATCAGAAGTAGATCAAGTCTCATAAGATCTCAGTCACTCACACCATCTTTTCATTAAGCTCCTGATTTAATACAGTTTGGTTTGTTGGGTGAAAGACTTTTTGTTCAGCGCTTGTCCTCCAGAACTCTGCAAGAGTAAATAGGCGACTGATATACTATAAAAAAATGCTGAGTTGTTCAGAATCTGTTTTCCCTATTTGCATGTCCTGTTTTCTGTTCTGTTTTGGTGCTGTGGATATTTGTGGCAACCTAGTGCATCCCTTTGTGTTTTTGGTTTCTCCTCGTTGTACACCAAAGCCCTGATAGATTCTAACGCGACTTCATAGACAGGTTTGATACCGACACATTAAAATGCAATTACTCAATCAAGCATAATCAAATGTGTTTTATGAAATGTAAAATAAAGTCCTAATGATTTAAAATATTCAAATGAATGCTAAAAGACAAATGAAGTAGTGTCTGATGGAGGGAAACTTCTTGAAGAGATACAGAATAATTAAAAACCAACACATCCTCAGGCCTAAACAACAAAATGGGTTGTTTGCCAATGACTCCCAAAACAGCATACTGTGACCGGTGTATTTAACAGTGGAAACTGTTGCAGTTTTAAACACATGGTTAATGTGAAAAGGAACTACTTGGTTAGGTTTAGGCAACACAACTACTTTGTTAGGTTAGGAACAGATCATGGTCTGGGGTAAAATAAGTGTATTTGTTACGTCCATGACGTAGTTAAGGTTGCAGCGATAAACCAGTTCCACCGTGATATGAAAAGTGACGGTTATCATACTGTGTACATTTGCTTATACACGGTATTGCATTTTTGTTTGTTTGCTTTATTTATTTTCAAAAGGGAGACTTTTTACACTTACTTTACTTCCATTTAAAAAACAAAGTTTTCACATTTTAATTATAAAAAAAGAACCCATTCTGTGTTCATTCATTTAAGGATAATTTTAACTGATAATAATAATAATAATAATAATAATAATAATAATAATAATAATAATAATAATAATAATAATAATAATAATAAATGTGTAATACCATATACCGTGATATATTCTGAGACAGTTACGCTGGTTAACTTAAAATAAGTCAACATTGACTTTTGATTTCACACGGGACACGAACAGCAGTGTGAAAATCATGTGCTTGTTTGACCCACACATCCACCCCCTGCTCCTCCCTACAGGGACTTTGTTTCTCTTTATTCTATGTCAGCTGACTTCCTCCTTTGCTCCCGTCATGATTACTACGGCCACTAGAGGTCACCCTCTAACAACAACAGGGTCAGAACCATAGACTGTAATAAGCTGCTTGCACAGACGACCTATTCGCCCATGTTTTTTTTTTAGGGGTGAGAACACTCTGGTAAAAACAGAGCACAGCAATCAAGCAGTTGACAGCCAAGTCACAGGGCATCAACACCAGCAGGAGTCTAAGCATGAATCTTAAACTACAATACAAGCATTCATCAATCATAGTTGCAGAGTCGATCAGTCATTAACGACCCTGGTGGTTTCAGTCTACTAAAGAGACTTTCATCAAGACTTCTCCCACAGCCGTGGTGGTCAGCTACAGGCATGACAAAGGGCTTTTTCCACAGAGACCATTTCAAAGTCTCCTTGATTTAATGGACCATGGTCTTGATTAAGAGTGATTTAATAGGCCTGACTATTTCAGGAGCCAGGATAATGAGTGAAATCAGGTGGTATCCGGCTGGAACGAAAGCTCCACAGACATACTGCTCTCCTTGCTGGAGATGTGAAGGAAACTAAATGTCTACAAGAAGCACAGCTCCGTCCAAAGCTCGGAGAATAGTTACAGGAAATCTGTGAGAAATGAGCACTACTATAATGTAGAGAAAGAAATATATTTCCACACCAAAGGATAATTAGAAGGAGAGAGCCTACTAGAAACAGGCCATTGTTTAACAGTAAGGTTGCTCTGTTTGTGGGGTCGAGCGCAGTATGAGGTAAATATTTGTTATCAACTTTGAGAACTTAGATTTAATTCCCAACAAAATGTCAAAAAGTGTTTTGCGATAGTACTGTACATTTAAATTTAAATATTCATTTGAATGGTGAGTGTGGAGAATCTCAAATAGCCTCTCATAACCTTGTGGCCTTACAAGACTTTCACACCAAAAGTGCAAGTTTGACTTTGCACAGAGTAAAGCCATTTATTTCCGATGAGAGAGCAGCACGCACCACACACATTTTCTGGCAAGTTCAGCTTTGACCCCCAATGCGTTGACCTTCACAATGAGCGCCCAATGGGATCCTGGTATTGACAGGAGGCGGCAGTACTTGTATCTTAGAGTGGAAAAGTTAATTTGTTCATCTCTGAATGAAGTTATGTACTTTCTGATCCCGCCAGCATTTGAGTAGATACTTTCAAGCATGGCAGAAAAGTACACGGAATACCAGGTTAGAAAAGTAATATTGTGATCATCATCATCATCATCATTTACATTGTAATGTAACCTGTAGCATCCAAGTTGATTGTTTTGGAAAGTTATGTGCTGTATGTCTCTTTCTGCTTATGAATGAAGAAACAAATGTTAAAAGACAGTGATGTTTGCTGAATAAACCAGATAAACAACCTAAAGGATTGTCATTGTGCTGTTGTGCCCACCTTTGTGGCTGGCATTCATGGGGGGGGGGGGGGCATAATGGGAATCTCTCCTTCTCCCTGGCTGGTTAGTTAAAGCCCTATAGAGGCCTGAGCAGCTTGTGGAGCTCGTAAAGCAGACTAGAGGGAGACTAAGAAGGATTCAAGCACACATCAGCAGCAGTTGTCCTTTAAGCTGATTGAGGGGTTGCTGTTCTTGCTCACATAGCATGGGAATTCGGTCATTTTGCCATTCACTGTCATCTCCTAACACCCACCTATCCATCCTATAAAACCATTAAAATTGAACATTGGTGTGAATGATGAAAAGGGGGTATGAGAGATGGGGATGAAGGGAGTGGAAGGAGGAGAAAAAGGCATACATCGTTGTTAAATCTCAGTCATTTTATGGTTATTTTATGTACACTTTAATCAAGTCCCTAATCTGTCCCTCAGAGTCATAATTTCACGTGATGAATTCCTGCTGTCTGACTGAGATGATGAGACGAAATCAGAATCTTCATCATACACTGTGCTTCATTACAGTCAAAGTATGACATTAAGAGTGTGTGTCTGTGTGCAGGTATGTGTGAGACCGAGTGTCAATCACTCTTCCCTGTTTGAGAATCTAATCCATGGTTAAAATTCTGATTTAACACAGACAAAAAAAGATGCACGCACACACACAAATATGTATATTTTGAATCCTCTACTATTTAAATATTTTGTAAATCAAAAACCTACTAAATGATCCCATGAAATTACATTTGGATTGCGGTTCATGGTTTGATGTGTTTGGCGGGAAGTGATTTGAAACAATATGAATATTACTGAGGCTTAATAAGCTAAAACAAAATGTAAAACACAAATACAGCAGTTTCAGGAAGTGTTATCAACATGTTTGCCACTACAGTAACAACCAAGTTTGTAAACTATCCTCTGGCACAACACTGCTGATGATAGTGCTAATTATCTTAAGCGTGATGTGGAGAAAAGGATGGGATTTGATGTAAACAAACATTTTCTATTATCTGTTGCTACGGCAACCTTGGCATTAAAGAGAAAAACTTGCTTGCTAAGATTGTGAAGGTGGCCAGTAAGATAGTGGGAGTGCAGTTTGCACATATTCTACAAGCTGGTGCTTAATAAAGCCATGTCCATATGCTCTGAAGATGCTCACCCCCTTAGCTCAGAGTATAAGTCCATGGCCTTCGACCCCTATTGCCTCAAAGAACAGGTACAAAACCTCCTTCATTCCTGTCTCCATTCGAGCCTTGAATGCTGTCGGCAAGATGAAGTAATCTGCTGCTGTTGCTGTTGTCCAATTTCTCAGTGAATAGACTTATGTAAATTGCTGTACGTGTTCTGTGTACACTGGATGCTCTATGTTTTGTGCATTGTGTTTTTCATGTTGTGTAGATTGAATGCTTTTATACGTTGCTGTGTTTTATGCCTGCTGCAGCATAAATTGCTCACTTGGGACAAATGAATAAAGTTGAAGTTGATAAAAGTGCATTTTCCAATATAGTATATGACCAACAGTCAACATAAAAAAAATGTCATGCAACCTTTATTATTTAAAAGCAAATTATGCACCATAAATGTACTTTACAAATCCTACATATGTCATTTTAATCTAATTTGTGTTGTATTTATGTTTTGTATAAGAATGTCTATCTGTCTATCTATCTATCTGTCTGTCTGTCTGTCTGTCTGTCTGTCTGTCTGTCTATCTATCTAGATCAAGATAGATCGAGATAGATTACCAGTCTGTCAAGGAGAAAATGTCACACTCTATATCTATAGAGGGTGTTTGTCAAAGGACAAAGTGATGCTCTGCCTTTTCAGTTTCCATAAAGGGTTTGTTGAAACGATAAAATCACAATTTGGAATGTTTTTTTCTTCGTAGTTTCATTAATATCTGATAAGTTTCGAGGTACATAACTTTCACCAGATACCAGAGGTGGATCGTGTTACATATGTGCAGCTTTTTGTGACTAAACACCTGCTTGAAAGGTAAATAATGGCATCATACTGTACAGTATGTCAGACCTCTGCTGCTTATTTTATGCTCAAACACGCACTTTTGAGTTTTGACAGAAAGGGTGACAATAGATAAGTGTTGTCTACACCATGGCAGAGAACCAGCTCATAATCCTTAAACATTATGAGTCTCAAACTGAATGCCATGGGACTGACTTGAACTACGCACGCACGAGCACACATGCACGCACGAGCACGCACGAGCATGCACGAGCACGCACGCACCAAATGTCAACACAGTGTTTCTCAAACAATACGTCTATAAGAAGGGATGTAATCAATGTGAAGCACCCAAATTCACAGCTTCACAGCTCCACATCATTCTCTCTGTTGGTAGATTTCCTCTGGGTGTCTTTGTGCTCCAAGTCAGTTAACACGGCAGCCCCACATGGAGAGTCCCCTGAGCTACTGTACAAAGCCACATTTTTCCTCCCACAAAAGTAGGACAAGCCCCAGCATCTTTGTTACTGGGAGCAGAGGGCTGTGCAGAAGAATGGGTAGCCCATCCATCTCTCTCGCCCAACCCATTCATAACAGTCATTCTCCAACTGGGAATTAATTTGCTCCAGAAACCAGGCGACTCAGCGCCGGAGTGGAGAGAGCATGTGTTTGGACCTCCGGGGAGATATGAGCTATCATGGATGAGAGCTGTTGATAAACAAATATGCACTTCACTGTGGCAGATGTGAGCACGATTTTCACCCAGATATTTAAAGGGACTTCCCAGTGATAAGTCAGTGCCGCCCCTCCTCTGTTAATACTAAATATGCAGTGTGTGCTCTACATCTGTGACTCAGACATTGGTATTAATTTAACTGAAAAGGATTATTCGGCTGTGTTTCTCTTTTAATTGTATTTTTATGCTGCTTGCACTAGCAATAATAAAGCATTATTAGCAACTAATCTGACTATTATTTTTTCGTTTAATCAATTAAACATTTAGTCAGAATGTCAGTCAGTGGTGAAAAAGGTCCATCAAGTTTTTCCAATGTCTTGTTTTGTCCCGCCAACAATGCAAACCCAAAGATACTGAATTTACAAAGATATTAAACAAAGAAAAGAAGCAAATGTTTAGCACACCACCCCTTCAACTCTACATGTATTGGAAAATCGCTATGAAATTTGGTATTCATGAATCCCATACACATGTGGACAGCGGACGTGCTCGCAATTCCATACATACTGCAATCATGGGTCTGTGCGACCTACGTGTTCCACACCTGCACACTAGAAAACATGATGGTGACCTCCTCACAGCAAGAAGGAGAGCTCCTTTGTTTGTTGTATTTGGCTGAACAATATAAAAAAAAGTTTTTTAAAAAATTAAAAAACGACGTGTGCGACAGCTAAATGAGAATATGATAGATGACAGGGAATACATAACATACATAGTACATGAAACAAGCGTGTAGTTTACTTTCTTTGCACAAACACAGTCGGTGCGCTTGTGGTGCGTACAGGCAGATGGTGAAATTTAAGTCAAGCGGACCCACATGGACCCCCACAGCCACGTGGAAACCATGAATTGGCCTTTAGTCTTCTTGCTTAGTAAATTATTGAAGCGAATAATCAATTAAAATGAAATATTGGATGATGAAGAAGAAGCTTTTTGAATCCATTTTCTGCTGCCTAATCACTTTGCAGTTAATACAGTTTAAACTAGAAGGGCCCTCGGGAGCGCAGACCTCCGCCAAGACCATGCCCTATTTCGCAATGTTAACGAACATGAGAAATAGATGGCGTATCCCCCCCTGTGATTTCGGATCCGCTCCAAAATGTTATGGGTTCTTCCTTGACCCATGCTACACCCTTCCACCAAGTTTAATGACAAACAGACAAACAAACCAAACCAAAAACATTACCTCCTTGGTGGAGGTAACAAACAGATACACTGATGAATGTTATGTTCGTCTCTCTCTTTGTGTTTGAGGGATACAGCAGCTACAGTACACTGGATAGTAAGAACAGATTCACACATTAGAAGTGAGGTATATCCAAAGGCAGTCGCTTCACGGGAGCACATGAAACGCTGCTCTCGTCTTCATCACGGCTCATCCTCATCACTGTTTTGCTGGGAGAATCAGTTCTCGCACCTCAAGCAAGAGATACTCATCTTTTGATTTGCCGACTCCCGACATCTTGCCTCTGGATTTGAACCTAACAACTGTATCTTCACCCGCAGCCCTACACAATAGCTCTTCCTCTCCGAGTCCGTGATCTTGTCAGATAATTGCAGGAGAACGGCAGGCAAAAAGCAAGGCCTGCATATTATCACGCCAATTAGCATGTACCCACAAATACCAATTACCCCCCTCTCATGATCACCACTAATGACAATTTCAACACTTTCTGTCACAGCCCTGGACTTACGAGCACTATACCCGGCAGTTTACAGCAGGGGAAAAACAAGCTGTTTGCAGAGAAGTCAGAATAATGAAATGTAAACCGAAGCTGCTCTAATTTCCCTTAAATTAATTTCAAGAGCTTTTTGCTGCATGAACCAATAATTTGTCTCTCCAAAGCTTTCTTGTGTAAGACTAGAGTGGAAATAGGAATCTTTGATGTTATTTGTACACGCTGAATGAAGGATGACGTGTGGAAGATAATGATACCGTAGCTGCAAAATGTGGCAATTTAACGTCATTTGCAAAGACAGATGCCGAAAATATAGAATTTGTTCAGTGTTTTGAGGCGGATGGATTTACAGTTGTTCCTCTAAGTGAAGAAGTAAAGGAGGCAAGAGTCAAGTTAAACCACTTGCCTTCAGTTGTGTATCTGAAATCCAGTGCAGTTTATTTCAGTGTATGCACCATAACTTTCTGTAGGAGTTGGTCTGTTGGAAGCAGGTGAGAGGGAATTGCTGTGCATTTCTATAAATACCTATGAGACATGCAGGTAATAAATTCTCTGGCTGCAGAACGGAGCACAGAGAGGAGCTGGGTGTACAGATGGGATGTATGCAGAGTTCAAGGGTACACCAGCTGAGAGGTCTAAAGGCGGGAAGGCTTCGTTAGCAGATCAGAACCTGCTCCTCACATGGAGCAGTCCCACAGGCCTCAGTCTGACTCTAGCCTCTTTCACACAGAGATTCCGCAATGTTGCCGTAATGAAGGCCCGCCATTGTGTCGGCTTTGTTTTTTTCACACTGATGCAAACAACACCGGCATAATGCCGACCCGGTTTGTGATTTCACACAGCACAGCCGGCATTCCGGGAGCAAAAGAGACGTGACGTGTAAACAAAAAGCATCGGTGTCTGCTGTGTGGGAGACGGTCCTCACCACCCAACCTGCAAACATTTGCATTAATCAACCACCTGAACCCGAGTTTAAGCATTATAGTAGCACAATTGTCAGTAGGAGAGAAGGAGAGAGAGACAGACTGAGCCCCACGGCGTGCATGTGTATTGTGTGTGTGTGTGTGTGTGTGTGTGTGAGAGAGCGAGAGAGAGCGAGAGAGAGAGAGAGAATAAGAGAAGGTGGACTATTGCACGCAATGTTTTTGTAAGTTATTAATAACGTCGGACTGCTGTGTCACTTTTTGACCCACCGGTGGGTTGACTCGCGAATCAAACTGCATGTAGTCCCGCCATGCTGGCTGTCCCTTACACACAGACGTCGGGTCGGCTCTGTGACTACCTCCGCTGCCGGCTTAGAGGCAGAACAACTCTGACCCCCCCTTCCGTCTCTGTAACTTTCATACAGACGGCAAGGCACAACGGTCCCGTCTTGAACAGGCTGTGTGAAAGGGGCTTCTGATCGCATGTGCATCTCAGTACATGCCTGTTCCACATACGTGTTTGCGTTTTCATGATGCAGAAAATACCTGCATGCTACTGTGTGCATCTGTATGGCCGTGAGCATGCAGCCATGTTCACACAAGTGTATGTAACGAGGCATGGCATGGATGTGTGATTCATTTTTCTCCACACGACAGGGACTGCAGCAGTGTGCCAGGGTAGAGGTCGAAGGCCCCCCCTGACTTCCCTCCATGCATGCAGGGAATGAACAATGCTTCTTGGCAGCCGAGTGAACGATATGTGTTCACATGATGATGCAAGCATCAGATATTACATGGGTCATCTCCTGAGGTCAATTTAGCTCCTAAAATCACCTTTGTGTTCTATACGGAAAGAAAAACAAAATTGAAATATAGTTTCCTGCACAACTTTTGACGCAGTTGTCAGATTTGATTGGCGTCGATGAATAGGTTTTATATTGTAATCCCGTCTTTGATATATGTTGCATCAGTTGGAAATATCTTAAAATACAATGAAGAATCTGCCAGCAGAAATACCAGGATGGAACTAACAGAGCTAAAGGACATCTGTGTTAGTTAGTATATTATCAGATCTATTCAGGAAGTCTCATTGAAATCAAGACCTGAAAACAAATGACATATAGACAACATCTCAAAATTTTAAACTCTTTCCACAGCAAAACCAATGCAGATTGTTTGCTTTATGTTTGAAATCAACTTGACAATATTAATTGGAATATTCTTTTCAGGGTATTTACTAAAATATCATAAAACTCATAAAGTAATCAAATGAATGGCAAATGCAATGTAATGTGTCCTACCATTATGCTTCACATTAGATCAAACTGTGTTTAAAAAAAATATATAATAATTTACATTTTTAATGTTTAATTACAATTTGCATGGAAATTAAATGAATTTTGACAACAGTGTGTGAACAATAAGGCTGTTCGGGTCGTTCTCACACTCACAGAGTAGCTTATAGTTAATTCTCCACATTAAGATACACGGTACAGTATATCTACCTTTCATCCACTTTAACAGTCCATTAAATCTGTAAACTCCAGCTAAGTTCCTTAGTTAGCGGACTGAAATGACCTTCTCCTATTGGCTGATCTTTGGTGTCAAAGGCCACATCCTTAAGACCTGATCGACCCAGACTCCTACTGCCAGAATTGACGCCTGGCACAGCCTTATGCAAGTTACAATGAAAAAAAAAAAAGATGAGCTTTTACTGGCAAATTTTCATCACCATTTGAAGAATTGTAAGCGAAACATGCAATTAGCTGCTGGACTCTGACGGCGAGAGTTTCAAACCCATGTGGAGAGTGAGCGAGGGGGAGAAAAGAGGAGGAACAAATGGGACTGTATTTTCAGTAGGAACTACCACCCTGAAGGAGATAAACAAATGTTTCAATATGATGTGACATTTTAGTTATTTGGGAACAAATATTTTGTGCATGCCGAAGACAGCAAAACAAAGAAATATCTCACTATATGTCCTTGTTTAAAAAAGGTACCTATTTCTTTCTGCAACCCTCATCTCTTGTGGCAAGATGAACATTGTTCCATTGTATCTTCCAATTCATTGCTCTCTCAGTGTAATCCATCACTGACAGAGGCAATGAGAGTGTTTCTGTGTGTCTGTATGCGAGGAAAGGCCTGTGTCTCAGTTAGGGGCTTGCCGGCTGTGGGAATGTCTAGTTCAAGAAATTTAGTTACCAGAGTTTGTTGCTATTTTGGGCCGTTCGAGCTTTCTATCTGTGTGTGTGTGTGTGTGTGGTGTGTTTGTGTCGGATCATCAAACAGAGAGAAAGTGATTAGATTGATTAGGTTTCCCCTATGTGTCACAGGGGAAGAAAAAGACAAACAATTAACAGTAAATAATGTCAAACCTCGGTACCTCAGTTTCTCAGGCTGTCATCAATATTGACCTTATTTCCTCAGGGGCCAGTTTGTCTAGACTGGTCTGCAAGTTTGTAAAGTGAGCAAGATGTTAAAATGCAAGTAGGCAGTAGAGTAAAAATGTGTTCCCTCTGCAGAAGTGCTACAAAAAGAAAGAGGTAGCAGTAGGAAGTGTACCTGCATTGCAATGTGTGTAAGCTCTGGTTCTGAATGAAATCACATGTTTACTGTGGGGAATGCACGATACTCAATCACGTATCTGTCAAGTGTTGTGGAGGTAAAATCTGACGCAGGGTTATAAATCAAAACCTACGCCATCAGGTTTTAATGCTTATATAATGACTACAAATAAACATGCAGGAACCTGTGCTGAGGTGTATAGATCAATCCAAATGTTTTTTTTTTTTAAAAAGGAAGAAACTATAGTACACTGTCATCAAAGATTAATCTGTTGCACACATGCATCCATCTGGGAGATTCCCAGTATAACCACTGTCCTCTAATGCTGGTCACCATGCAGCTCTGACCAAATGGGAGTTAAGCGCCTCGCTCAGGTTCACCTTGCGGTTTTTAGAGGTGGAGAGAACTTCAGTAAGGCCTCGCTCTCATTACTTTCCCAGTCAGACCAGAGGTTAGACCCAGTGACTCTCTAATGGAAACAAATGTCCTCTGAGAAAGAAGCAGAAAGAAATGCAGATGTCAAAGTACCATGATGCTCCATTAAGAGTTTAATGTATCCAAGAGTGTGTGTGTGTGTGTGTGTGTGTGTGTGTGTGTGTGTGTGTGTGTGTGTGTGTGCGTGTGCGTGTGTGTCTTTAGCTTCCATAATGTAACGCATTTCTGAAATGGAATATGTTTGGAAATGTAAATAAAGTTTGCTGTCTGAGATCCAGACACGCCTCTGACCCTTGTTACTGCTCTGCTAGATACTCTGACCAACAAGCTAATGGTCAAGAATGGTTTTATAGGCTGTCCGTGGTTGCCACAAATCACATTTGATAGATTATGTACATGATGAGTAACTCAATAAAAATATTATCATATATATCAACTCATAATTTCATGCTAACTGCTGTATATATAATATATTAAAATGATTGCAGTGTGATTTTTCTTCAAGGATCCCTACCAAACAAAGACTTTCTTTTTTTCTGAAGTATGTAGCTTAAGTCTGGACATCTCTGCAACACCACAATTCTGAATTCAGAATATTTTGACACATATTTTGCCTTTAACAAATATTGTGCCTCCTACGATTTGGATATTGCACTAGTCCATATTGCGATTTTGATCAAATTAACGATTAGCTGTTCAGCCATACTTAGTGTCTCAGACAGAGTAACACCTTGTTGGTTTTGGTCTTTTCAGGGATGTATTGACAATAAAAGTATTTACTGGCAGCATTTCCTGTTTAATAAGAACACAGGATGTTACAGAGCATATTTTATCACTAATTGAGTGTATTTATGCACACTTATATAATATATTATGATCAGGCTTTTGGAAAATTCTAGTTGTGTGATTATTATTATTTTTTAATGTATTTATTTATTTATATGCAAGTAGTTTGGCAGGAAGAATGCTCTTTGATCAACAAAAAAAAAAATTATTTTCTGTCCCTAGTCAGATGTTAAAAATATAACCGAAAAACAGAATAAACAGGCATATCTCAAAACATTTATATACAACATAATACTTAAATATATATAGCATATCCTGGTTTTTGGGGAAAGCTGGACATGCAAGCTGCTGGAGTACCCGAAAAGAACTAGTGTGAAATATTAACACTGTCATGTTTCTGATCATGTTCGCAGGTGCATTCTCAAATCAAGTTGTCGCAATTAGTCGGTGAAGCAAAAAATATAATGATTGAAGATGTAATCTGCGTCCACCTGCTGAGATAAAAGTGAATTTCTGACTTCAGTAATGCAGATGGTATAATTTTTGTGGCCCTTTTCATGTATTATTAAACATTTGATAGAGGAGCTCAATCCAGCAGAGTGGCAAATAGAGCAATACAGGTTTACACAGCCAGAAACTCAAACAGGGTTCATCCTCAACTGTTCCCTCACTACAGAAAAGACAGATTTAGTGGTTTGGAGAAGTCAAAGAAAAACCCCAAAACCTGGGCAATATTAGAATAATTGAAATATAGGGAGATAAATAACCAGGTTTCTCTATGATTCACGTAAAGATTCAACGTGCAGATTACTGAATATTACTGAATACATGCCCTAAAATGTAATTTGTAATGTGTTCCATTAGATTACTCAAATTAAAGCGTCAAAATCGTCTTACTGAGCTCATTTGTCAGCATTTTATATTTCCAAAAACACGTGTGCCCTGGCTGTGCATCTCCTCAAATTGTTGCACTTAAAAAAAAAAAATCTGTTTATGGGATATGTGTGCCTCATGAATTTTAAAGCAACTAAAACAAAAACAAACTAGAAGGGCATTTGGAGAGTACAGACCTCCGTCAAGGCCATGCCCTATATCGCAATGCGAAAAAACAACTCGTGTGTCCGCCCTGTAATTTGGATCTGCTCCAACATTTAATGGGTTCTTCCTTCGTCCTTCGTAGTTTTTCCGTAATCCTGCTGACAAACAAACAAACAAACAAACCAACCAACCAGCAAACAGAAAGCATAACCTGCTTGGCGGAGGTAATAAAATCCCTTTTAAGTAATCTATTTGAAAGACATTAACTGTATTCAGAATACCACAGATTTAAACTGTATCTGTAACGGAATAGTTACTCATATTTTGTATTTTAAATATGTAATCATATTACTTGTATTATGTTACTCTCCAACCCTGCCCGGGTATAAGATCAGACCAAGAAGACACTTGAGCTATCAACCTACATGCTGAAAATGACAGGTTTTGAAGATTTGGATCATGCAATAAGGCAGGCCTGCTCTGTTCTTTCAGTGAATGATTGTAAAGATCTACAAAGAATGTGTTTACATGGCTTGCCTCCACATGTGGAAATGTTCCACCAAAACAATTCCCTCCCGACACTATTTTGCAGAAGCACTGTAGCGGTATCCAAGGTGTATTGCTGCCCAAGAAGATTGTGATTGGTTTAAAGAAATGCAAACAAGCCAGAGTTTTTTTTCCCTACCCAGGAGTGAAAATACACTGGATCAGTTCAAACCAATGACGTTGTATCTTAACAGTACTTTTTTAGATTCAAACCTGTAAGTTAAAACTCTAGAAGCAGAGTGAAATCAACAACTGGTTGTTTTTTTCATCCTGATCATGGGAACTAGACATTCTAGACTTTCTTAAAATCTTCTAGTTTTGCTTCAATTTACTGAGCAGAGAATGAAGTCACTCTCCCTCTGTGTGTGTTGTAATTCAAGCTTCTCTGTTCTGGTAGCATGTCCGGTCGCATGTGCATGTCCCCCCCGTTTGAAACTGTGGCCCTCCCTGATTCTTCCTCCCTTCATGTTCATGTACCACTGGCTAACTAATCGCCGCCAACCTGCACTGCATGCTACCCGGGCCAGGCTCCCACAGAAGATTGGTGCGTATACAGAAGTTATACGCTGGCGTTCCAGTCAGGACAGTTAGCGTTGTACGAGCACCACTCTCCCGTGGAAGCCAGGTTGCCCCGGTGACTGTGAACCATGGATGTATTGTAAAACCCGGATACCGGATCCTATTCAGTTCAATAACAACTGCTCGCCTGGCGTACATGCTTAAAAAGTTTCCAGGCTTCCTGGTTTACTTCCACGTTATGCAGCCCACTGAATATGCGCAGTAATATTTCTCCCGTCGGCTCCCACTCGCCCCATAGACCAAGGAAGGTTTTACAAACTTGAAAAGTCCATTGATTAAAAATTCACAATAGAAAGAGTCATAATGGAGCTTGTTTGCAGTTGAGGTGTCCTGTGAACAGTTTTACAGGCATCTCTTTTACAGTGGTGGTCTATGGAGAAAATCCTTTCTCGGCCACAGGGGTATTTTTCGTTGTAGTACCGTGAGTAGCAACTGGAAAGACTTTGCTACAAGGCCGAGCGGCGGCGCATTATCCTGGTTTTATTATACATCCATGGTGTGAGCTAACCATGAAGCTAACTGCCATAAGACTGTTAGCACTTTAGCCATTGTTAGAGATCCCCCATTCTTCCACCCTCTCCTTCCCTTCGTGATCCGCTGATCAGCAGTTACTGATGAGCACCGCTCTCCTACGGAAGCCCGGCCCGGTTAGTGCACAGGGCAGAGCATACATAATCTCTGCTAATGACATTGTCCTATAAAAACAAAACCAGTAGGCTGAAGCTCAATGTTTACATCAAATGCCCTCCCTCCTTACTCTTTCTTCACTTCTCTGTAGTTCTCCTCTGCCTCACACACACACTATTCTCTTTGTTTTGTTTTATTTTCTCACTTTATTTCCCTTTGCTCCATCTCTCATTCCAAGATCCACCTCCCCCTTTCTGCCAAGATGCAAGATGCACGTTGTGTCTCATCCTTTCCCCCTCCCTCTTTAACTTCCCATTCCCATCTCCTGTCATTACACTTGTGCTCTGTGTATCACCTCTTTCTCTTCCTCTCCTCCTCCTCCTCAGTCAGAGGAGAATCGATAGTGCTGTTGGCAGCAGACCTCTCCTCCACTCCCAACCAATTATTTCTTGTTCACTAATTCAGTTTCTGTCCTTTAACCTTCTCCCCAGCGTCAACACTTTCTCCTCTTCAACATCCCACATCTCCCACCAACAAACAGCTTCCACACGGAACTACAGTTCATATCTCAATAGCCTGATCATATTTTAATTCACATTTTGGTCAAATGTTTTAGTGTCAAAATACTGTTTTTCCCAACAAGCCCTTCTAAAAACATACATAGATGTAGGTTTCTGTATGAGGACGCTGCTACATATAAGCAGACAGGAGTAATGCTACCGGAACAGAGGCTAAGCAATGTACTGCTGTGGATGCCATGGATTATAGACTGTACATAATATATACAGTCTTTGTTTTGGATCATAGAATCTTTGGTTTGGATCCGAAGTCACACAATAACACAAACTAACTAACTAAACTGAGCAGCAGAAGATCAG
>JAOVVB010003355.1:0-17231 GCA_028570985.1 Heterobranchus longifilis | reverse complement strand
AGTTGTCGGACTCCCAGTCGGAGCTGGCAAATGCTGCGCTGTGATTGGCCAGCCTGCGTTCGAGGGCGTGGTTTAGCAAAGGGTCAATTGACCTGGGGGAGGGGGGCCTCCAGGAGACATGTGCCCAGGAGCCTCATGGCACCTGATTTAGTGCCATGCTTGCGTGTTGGAATATTACATGGCTCACACACACACACACACACACACACACACACACACACACACACACACAGACAGCATTTACTATAAACAGCAAGACTACAGAAAAACAAACATTCACACACAGTTTTGTTGTCAATGTAGGGATTTTCTGTAGTAGGTATTGGCGTTCTTTCAGCCATTGTGCTTTGCGCTTGTGCTATTACATTTTCTTTCTGACATTTTTTGCCGCTCTGCTGTCCAGTAGCACTGACACATTGATTGAAAAACAAATTGAGATTCAGCTGCTTATTTTTTAATGTTTCTTATTATATGGAACAATAGGGGTCAAGGTTGTTTTTTTCTCTGCAGTAAATTTAAATAATTAAAATAGTCTGCACATGTGGGGCTCCTATAACCGAGGTCAGCCCGTGCATCAACCCACCCCTGCCAGCACTGTGTGCAGGTTGTTAATAAAAAACAAAAAGAAAAAAAGTATTCTATTTTGTCTGCCAAGGACTTTTTTTCTTTTTGCCGTGGTACCAAAAGAAGTATCGAGTATTGAGACAGCCTTACTTTAGCATGAGCCACATTGCAAAATTAAAAGTTGTGTGGTGAATGTCAGAGGAAACATTAATAAACCACCCATGGCTTTTATAAATGTGTAAACGTGACTTTCTTTCAGGTGCAGAATGTGGCTCTGCATGCCCACTTGCCTGGAGCTCTGGCCACAGCCCACAGTGTGATCTTAAAGCCTCAGACCTCCTCTTTATCCAAGACGTCAAAAACCAACCAGCTGACTGACACCTCAACAGAAACAGGAGCGGCTGATGGCCCCCCCCTGGCCTCAGGAGCCCAGACTGTAACCCCAGGTCAGATAACATGTTCAAATACTGAGGTGCTCATTTTCAGGCTCATATTGTTGGGTTTCTACTAGAACATGTCTCCTGTCTGTCTGAATATACCTGTATTCACCCTCTGTCTGAAACGCTATGTTTTAGCGCCTGTCTCTTTAAGACCCCCCCCCCCCCCAAAAAAAAAGTCTGCTCTGATTGGTCACATTTCCGGGTCTCTTGCATCTGCGCTGTCTACGTCTGTCATTGCAGCTGGGGAAAATAACTGTAGCGGAGTATAGCAGCACTTTCTATGCCATGAAAAATCACCAATAAAGGCTTCTAGACCAAAAATTACACAATCGAATGTGTCCTAGCAGGAAATTGGGGAGAAATTAACATCTAAATTAAGTCTAGATTTCACTCGTGGATAGTGAAAAAAAACTCCCTGGCCTGTTTGTATTTCTTTAAACCAAATACAATTGTCCTGAGCGGCGCCACACCGATGGTGCCTCTGCAAAATAGTGTCGGGAGGGAACCTGTTTCAATGGAACACCTCCATGAAAATGTTGTAAACATATTCTTTGTAGATCTTTACAATCATTCACTGACAGAACAGAGCAGACCTGCCTTATTACACCATCCAAATCTGATAAACTTGTTATTTTCAGCGAGTAGGTTGATAACTTGGACGTTGTTGCCGTTGTTGACTTCCTGTCTCTGGGCAGGAAGGCTTTCCCCAAAAAGCAAAGCATTTTTAAAAGTGGTTCCTGCCGCCCAGCGGCAACCCCCAGAAGTTCAGCACGGAGAACTCTGGGCAAAATACATGTGCATTCACATTGCCGGCAACACGCTTTATACCCCTACCGCCGCGGTCGAAACCGCTCCTCCTCTGCTGCCCTCCCCCTTTGAAATGAATGGAGGCGGCGAGTTGCCGCGCAGCGGTGTGAAAGCCCTATAAAGCTCTGTGTCTATACACACGTTTTTTCACGGTAGGGATCGCCAGGCTCCCTAGCATTGCACGCTTTATAGGCGTGCCTGTATAGTTGTCAGTTTCTCTTCCTTGATGAATCATCAACAGCGAAAAACAGCAGCGCTGCACCTGATTGGCTGACGCTTCATCCGCGGGCTGTCTGCTCCCAGATGTCAAACCAGACTGTCCTGACGGCTCGTTTGGAAACAATCTCTTTTATTACGAAAATAGTTCACCGACATGTTTCTGAAAACATTTTAGGCGAGAAATAAGGTATGCAGTTGCTGAATCTGTTTTCATTTTAGATCAACAACAGTTAGTTTGAGAGATTTTCAGAAGCGTCGCAAGACTGTGGCCGCGCATTTGCATAAAGTAGCTGCAAATTCATGCAAATGGGGAGCGTGCAACTCGATGGCCCAATCTCTCGAAACTCGCCGCCATGCTACCAGAATGCATGGCATGGCTGCTCACATAGACAATGAATGGAAATGACGCTGACTGTGGACACACAGCTTAAGGCTTTTTCCTGACACAGTTCACATAGTAAGCCAGACTAACATGGTTGATGGCGTCACTGGAGTTGGAGCTTCTCCACTGGCTGTTGCTCTTTCAAAATGATTCAGCGTGACAGCCAGTTCAGTACACAACAAACAAATACTACTGGGACCACTACAGATGACACGTTATAGACAACACTGACTATCCCTGTAACAACTTAACAACTAAGCACACTGACATACCACTCCAGCCACATCCTAGTCTTGTAGTTCTTCATGTCTGTCTGTGCATGCTCTCCTTGCAGCCTTCTCTCCGGTGCAGACCCATGCTGTGGTCAAGCAGCAGCTGTCTGGTCCTCCAGGCCAGCGGGTGGCGTCCCATCAGCTCCTTCTCCAGCAGGGAGGAGCTCCAAACCACAGACAGCTCCAGCCCATCGCCCTCAGAGTAGCACCCCAAGAAACCCACTCCAACCCTCTTCCTCTGTCAGTGAAAAGACTGACCACCCCCAACCACCCCCTAGCCCCTTCTTCTTCTTCTTCTTCTTCTTCTTCTTCTTCTTCTTCTCCGTCTGTCACCAGCGTGTTTGCATCCTCATCTCATACCTCAATCCCAGCGGCCAGCGTTCAGCCTCAGCCTCCTCCTCTGGTGGCCGCTCCGCAGCGCCGGACCTCATTTCCACAGGTGCAGAACCAGCCTCCGCCTCCCCCTCCGCCCCTGGTCCTCCCCAGGCTGCCCCAGAACCCCCCATCCTCCCTCCAGAGGCTGTCCCTGCACTCGGTCCAGGCTCTGGCCGTCCAGTCGGGGCGGATGCTGCTGACAGAGCAGGAGCTGCCTGTGGCCGAGGCTCTGGTCCAGATGCCCTACCAGAACCTCCCCCCTCCTCAGACGGTGGCCGTTAATCTGAAAGTGCATCGAGTCGGACATGGTGAAGCTCCATCGGTGAGTCGCCATGTGCTTACACATTTTGTCTAGCAAGATAATCTCTCCATATCTTTCCAAAAGTGTTAGAAGCGTAAATGCAATCGCCCGAAGTAAAAAGCTAACGTTATGCTATAAAGGAACTACACCAACAGTCCTACGTCACCATCACCATTACTAAACTGATAGAGATGTGTAATGTCCTCGACAACCTCTGTAGTCTCATTTACACTTGTTAGCAACCGCTAAACACACGTAAAAGCTTCTAAATTCACCAGCATGGTATTTACAGACGTATTTTATGTCATAGAACAAAACGTTAAAATCTCTGAAGCTTATTTCAGACCTCTAAACAAAAACACATTAAAAAAACACACTGACTTCCAGACAAGGGGACAGGAAGTGCTAAAATGCTAACTCATTTCCAGGTTTTAAAACTACAAACTGATGCGCTCAAAGATTGTAACTAATAGATAACAGCATGGAAGTTTTCTGAAATATTATGTGTAAATATGCAAATTACACATTATCTTATGAAATATGTGCTAATTTGCATACATTTCCACAACAGAAATGTGAACATTGGATAAAGCAAGGTTCAACATTTTTGTTTCATTTTGTTGACATACTAGAGTCAAAGGTTTTTACAGAGGGGATTTTGGATATCTCTTTTTATCACTTCATAAACCAGAAAATACTGCCAATAGCCAGGTTACCAAAGGTACTATACCAAAAGTATTTGCGGAGGGTTTGTTTTGTTTTTTTCAGATGGGGCAAACGTGCAAAGTGAATGGACTGAGCTCAGAGGAGAGGAAAGATGAATGTTGTCCCCGTCCACAGCGAGACAGGACCCCCACACCTCTCACTGTGCCTCCTAAGCAGAATGGTGCAGGTAAAATATGATAAAGAATACAATACAATACAACTAAAAACTATCCTCGTTAGCCAGGGGGTTGTGTTATAAAGGTGCTTAGAAAAGCAGAACTTATTGTGAAAAGCCTGCCATGAATAAACCTAAAAATATATACTTGGAACTGTTTTAAAAGGCTGGTTTGGAGCTACAATTAGTGCTGAAAATTAAGGTGTAGATGCTACATACTACTAAACAACTTTGACATATCAAATAGGACAACCCCCCCCAATTAATTTTATAGCAAGACAATAAGATAATTTGCATTTTTTTACTTGTTTTGTACAAGGTTAAACTACTGTTAAATTCTAGCCTGGAGGAATATGTTTACATGTTAACTCAGGTCAGACTGACGTCCTTTAAAAAACTGAATTTCCTGAAAATAAACCGGAACCACTGGAATAAAAGGTGGTTTAACTGGTAATCTTGCATTAGGAAACACCCCTCAGTTGTGTTATCTATCTCTCAGCAGTGATGGGTTCCACCATATCCAGTCGCTCTGTGATCAGGTCAGTGGTGGAAGAACCCTCCCACCCTCCTCCATCTCCTCCTCTACCTCCTCTACCTCCACCCGTCCTGCCAGCAGCAGTAAGGGGCCCCAGCTGGCCCCCCTCCTCCCCGGCCAGCGTCCCTGGGAGCCCCGACAGAATACTCACAACCCACGTCCTTACACACCTCATAGAGGGCTTCGTCATCCGAGAGGGCCTGGAGCCATTCCCGGTACGAACACTGGAGGAGCAACATCAACATCAGTCTGTCAGAGCTAACTAGTGCAGTCCCGTTTAAAACCTGCCTGTTCTGAACAGGCCGAATGTTTGTCCTGTGGTATTTCTGTTCGCAGCTTTCTGGAGAAACACTCATACAAACAACTTTACACTTAACACTGTGCTTCCTTCTGAGAAATACACCTGCCATGACATCACACACCTACCATGACATCACACACCTGCCATGACACAGTTACATCACACACCTGCCATGACATCACACACCTGCTATGACACAGTTACATCACACACATGCCATGATATCACACACCTGCCATGACATCACACACCTGCCATGATATCACACACCTGCCATGACATCACACACCTGCCATGACATAGTTACACCAAACACCTCACGGTCAGAAACGCCGGTGAAATACACTCTGGTTCACAGGAAAAAACACCGGGACAGACTTTACCATTAGGCAGGATAAGAAACTGCCAAACAGCTTTAGATTTATTATGATTACTATAATTATGTTACTATTCTAACTCACTTTACCCTGAAATAACTTACAAACCCTAACCCAAGGCCCCCAAAGAGCACAAAACTCAACTGTATATTACTTACTTATTGTGTACTTCTACTTCAGAGGAAAACATTGTACTACTACATTTACCTGACAGAGAAATGTTACATTCAGATTGTACTCACAAAATGTAAGAATTAAACTATGATGCATTATTATTCATTAAACTATCCAACATTATATTAGAATTGAAAGCCCCACCTTGAACAGACGATAATTAAATGTAAGTGTGCTGATAATGCCTCTCATTCACTCTTTAGTAAACATTTGATTGCAGGACTTTTACTGTGTGGTACTAATAGTTTTACTATTAATAGTTTTACTTCAGAAAGAAAACGTACTGAGTGCTTCTTCTGCCACTACCTTTAATCTTATGATCTGCTCTCTCCAGCCCGGCGTTAAGCTTCGCCTACCCTCCGACCCCGGTGGCTCTGCACGTGCACCAGCAGCTGATTGGCCGCCAACCGGGCATCGTGGGCTCTGCCTTTGGCCACAGTCCGCCCCTCATCCACCCGTCGCCGGCCTTCGCCACCCAGAGGCCCGTACCTGGCATCCCCCCCTCCGGGCTCAGCGCCAGCGAGCGCTCCATCCTCTCCAACGACTCCTCGCAGGTGAGAGGCAGGCGCCTGTGCGATTCATCATCACAGGTAATAGATAGCGGCGTCGCATGCCAGCCACATCTCAGCGAGACGCAGCGAGCTAACATGGTACAGGCAGGACCCCCCCTCCACGCGTCCCTCTCCTGGGACTTTCCTCCTACTCGTGTTGTCTCTTGTTTTTTAAGACTGCCGCGCTCGGCCCAGAACGTGCCTGCAGCAAACAACAAGGGGCTTGTTAGCATAGAATCCCACTGCTGACTCCATTAATCACTAGAGAGAGAGCAAGGATATAGAGAGGGAATATTGACATGGATGGATGGATCCAAAGGGGCTTTTTCTCTCCATCCTCAACCCTGACTCTATGTGCGGGCCCACGTTTGAAGTAAATATTCAATGTTTATTACCCGTCCTCCCTGCTGTTTCCCATCGCTCAAATTTTCTGTTATCACAAATGAGGCCTCATTCAAATTGGGCACACCAAAATTGCTTTTTCCTTCTCCTGAATGAACAGAATATTGCTTTGGGGGCCACGGCCGAATCTCACATGTTTCAGCGAAGATAGTAACATGTTACAGAGAGCGACGGGATCACTACAACTATGAGAGTCCTGTGAAAAACAGCAACATTAGGGGAGAAAAAAACAAGGACATTTCCTTTTTCCAGAACCGACGTACGTGTTAATTATTTTATTCTTTATTCTGAGCGTGATCTGTAACAAGGATTCCCCCAAGGGGCGAATTTAAGCCAGGGCCAAAGTCCGGTCATCCATTGGTTCGGTGAATGGTTCATTGAATTGGTCCATGAGTTTGTTTTAATTGCTGTGATTAGAGGAGCTAATGTGAGACGGTGAATTGCATAGTTTTTCATTTGCACAGTTAAAGCTCTAATACGGATACGGAAATCATTACGGTTCAACCACAGTTGTTTTTTCTTGCTTGATTAAGTAAATGATTGATTGACTTATAAGCATGACATGCATTTTTAATGAGATTTTTGAGGATAATAATAAATATGAGTAAAATATGACATCAAAGGTCACATATTGTGCTCATTTTCGGTTCATATTACATTTTGGCTTTCTACAAGAACATGTTTACGTGTTTTAATGTTAAAAAAAATACTTTGTTTTCATCATACTGTCGGTCTCAATTCACTCTGTCTGAAACGCTCTGTTTTTAGCGCCTGTCTCTTTAAGCCCCTCCCAAAAAAGCCCAGTCTGCTCTGATTGGTCAGTGTTTCCGGGTCTTCCGCATCTGCGCTCTCAGTGTCTCTGCACCGTCGTTGCAGCTGGGGAATGACTGTAACGGTACTATAGCGGCACTTTCTAATATAGTATAGTTGTGACATCACAACCTTACAGAAGTCCTGACGGCTCGTTTAAAGACACAGTTTCTGAATATGGGTTGTGTGCATTTCTCTGTGGATTGAGCATTTTGATGCTTTCACAGTATTTATGTAGCACCGAGACCTGCTTTAAGATAATAAAAAAAGGCATGGAAATCTCACTTTTAACAATACGGGGCCTTTAAATCATCTATATAGTCAAATTAATGTCATGGGAAGCTTGAAATGATGAAACGTTTTCTGTTTCCACAGACCAAACCAACGAGTGAATCTGCAGTGAGCAGCACAGGAGACCCGATGCACCACAAACGCTCCAAAATGAAACCAGAGGAAGAGTTGCCGAGCCCGGGCGCAGTGAGCGTACAGGTGAGGATTGTCTACATTTATCAGCAATATGAAAATCTATTTTCACTCACTGGCTCTATAGGATATTCTTTAGTTATCTGGCAAAAAGTATCACACTGCAAACTGGTTGGTAAATCCCAGTATTCACCAGTCAGGTTTTTATTTTTAGATTTTTTTTCCCCGCTAGAATAGGAAGCTCATATAATGACTGGTCACCTGCCAAAGTGGCTGCAACAATAGACAAGCTTACCAGCCATAGTTTGTATTTATTTACCTGCATTTGGCTGTTTGTTGGTGTTTCCCACCCTGCTCTTATCAGCCGCTGTTTCCGAAGCAAAACAATTCATTGATCTTTGGGAGACTAGAAGGAAATTGTTTTTGCTTTTGTTTAATCAAAAATTTAAGTGGCTGGAGAAACGAAAGAGAACTGTGATAACAGCAAGTGTTTGTATGTGCAGGGAAAACCTTATTAGAGTCGATATTCAGGCAGCAGATTCAGCCTGAGGTGTGTGGTGGAAGCCCCGGCTCTCCTGTATTAGCCCGCACCACCTCTCTGCTCCACTCAGCCTCCTAACTGTGACAGTGAAATATGTCTGGGCTAATAGAGCAACCTACAGCAGGAAAAGGGGGTTAGATTCCTCAAATGCTCGCCCCGGTCCTGTCGTATAACAACTCCCAAATACAGAGCGGGGCTTTCAGCGCTACATTTCCGCTCTCCACACTTTTCTCCCAGGCAGCCAAACAAGGCCAGATTCACAGGGGCACTGCGGCTGAGACCTGTGGCCAAATCATTTTTGGCTGTGCCTTAGATGTAAACCAGCAGGGTCATAAAAAAAAATTACTTTTATGACAGATTTGGATGGACTGATGTCGGGGAGAGGCAGTTCCTGCAGCTTTTATACTTTAACGTCAACCCTGGTATTAAAGGTCCCATGTTATGCTCATTTTCAGGTTCATACTTGTTTCTGCTGGAACATGTTTACATGCTTCAGTATTAAAAAACACATTTTCACATTCAGTTTGTCTGAATATACCTGTTTCACTCTCTGTCTGAAACACTCTGTTTTAGTGCCTGTTTCTTTAAGACACCCTCCTCAAAAAGCCCAGTCTGCTCTGATTGGTCAGTGTTTCCTGGTCTTCTGCATCTGTGCTCTTGGTGTCTCTGCACCATCATTGCAGCTGAGGAATGACTAACGGCACTGTAGTGTCACTTTCTACCTATATATATAGTATAGTTGTGACATCACAACCATACGTAATTCCTGATGGCTCGTTTAAAGGCAGTTTCTGAATATGAGCTGTGAGCATTTATCTGTGGATTGAGTGTTTTGATACTTTCACAGTATTTCTATATCACAGTGACCTGCTTTATAATAAAAAAAGACATTGAAATCTCACTTTTTACAATACAGGACCTTTAAGTACATTTATTGACATTATTATCACATTGATGTGCTTAGTTGTTGAATTTTTTTTTTTTTTACTGTCCTCAGGACCATCCGGACGGGATGACCCTGGTCAAAGAGGAAGGGGACAAGGATGAGAGCAAACAGGAGCCAGAGGTGGTTTATGAGACAAACTGCCACTGGGAGAACTGTTGCCGCGAGTTTGACACGCAGGAGCAGCTAGTACAAGTGAGTATCGCACATATTAAATAGAGATGTTCCAATACTATTTTCTCCTTCCTGATTCCGAAACCTGAACTTGTGTATCAGCCGATACCGAGTACAGATCCGATACCAATAAAATGTATATATAGATGTAGCACGTCTCGTTGCCACCGTGAGTTCCCCTCAGCACAGAACACAGTCCAGTCCAGTCACAGACAACAGTATTTAATGCTGCTCACACACTTTTAACACAAATTCACAATTCTTCAGCCGTGCGCCTCCGTTTGCCCAGCATCTCCGGCACACGGTACAGTTCTCACAGATTTCAACTGAGATCAATAAAGTCTCTCACAGCCCGGTGTCTGTCCGTCTGTGTGTGTGTGTGTGTGTGTGTGTGTGTGGCCATCTGAGTTCCAGCACGCTGCTGCATTTAAAAGGAGAGTGTAATTAGACAACAAGCTTCAGCTGTGCCAATTAACTCACCTGGCACTGCTTTAATGAGCCATCCCACACCTCTGCCTCCTGCAGCTGATTGCCAAACATGCTCACCTCCACTATATATATACATATATATATATATATATATATATGTATATATATTTTTTTTTTTTTAACAGTTCTATACTACTAACCCTGTATAGATGTGATATCCATACTTTGCTATCATTGTTGTATGGCCTGGCTCAGGTTAAACCCTTTATAAAACATGAACAAATACAGAGAATGAATGCCATATAGAACTTTATTTTATTATCTAGTTTGACAGTCAAAAGATAAAGAGGAAAAAAGATAAATAAATAAATCTAGGAGTAAATTAAAATTCCTTTAAAAAACTGTTAGAGTGCAGCCACAATTGAGTAAAAGAACATTGTAGTAGAGTAACAGTATAAAACAGAAGTGTAACTCTCGTGCCACCCATTGAAACTGAAGTCTTGCACACTGTACACATCGTCGTTTCACTGGTTGGATTTTCCAGTGTTGCTGACATTTTGCTAACGTTAGCTCTGACTTATGATACACTCTCCGCTAGCAGAGAACGGAAATCAATTCTACTTCTCCGCTCTAAAACCGGTAGTTTCCAGTGGCAGCACAGCGTAACTTGCTGTGTAGGCTTCTGTGTTAGAGCAGCAAAGACTTGATTTCCAGGAAAACAGCTGTTTTATCCAAGTGAAACAACTTTAAAGTAGATTTTGTCAGAGCTAAATATCAGATCAGTACCAGATCCAGCATTTTAGGCAGTATTGGAGGCATTTTCGCTACTGGTATCGGAACAACTCTGATTTAGAAAACAGTGGCGCAAGCTACTCATTTAAAGTCTGACTCCAGCACAGAACTTTGATTGTCCATGTAAAGCTGCCCCGAGCATTTCTGCACAAATCAAAATGGCAGCTGAGAATATCCAGACATCCTGTGATGGTATGTCAGTAAATTGTGCAGAATTTTAATTTTTAATGATTTAAACAGTTTAGAAAAAGGAACAAGAAAGGCAAAAACATCTCTGAACTGAAGGCTTGCTTGCTGCTGTTTAGCAGATGTTTTGCATCTCACTCTTTCCTGCGGGCAGAGTGTTCACACTTGACCCCACGTTGTTCTCCAGGACCAGAGAAACACGGAGACACGTCAGGGTGTTTACGACTGTGAGATGGCTGAAGACCATACTGCCAACTCTGAGACTTCAAAAATAGGGAGGCTTTCAAAACGGGGGAGTTTCAGAGTCTTTATTTCCTACATTCTGGTGACTTTTAGAGAATGAAAATAACAAAATAATAGATGCACTGCAATGTTTGCATGGCATTTTTGTGTTAAATACTAATAATTTGCCCCGCTCTGTAAAAGTTTCTCTACAAAGAATCCTGCAAAAGCATCACTTTAAATCTTGTGTTTACCAGAGATGTGCTCATACGTTTCATTCGGCATGAAAAATGCATTAAAAATTATCAATCGACAAATGAAATGTTAGTCGACCAAGACTAAAACAACCGATTTGTCGACTAATCGAGAGATGAGCGGACGGCCCTAGAATTGTGGAAACCGGGAGAGGGCAATGAAAAACAGGAGTCTCCTGGGAAAAATTGGGAAAGTTGACAAGTATGATACCATAAAAATCTTCCCTGGTGCAGTTCCCAAAACACACACACTAAAACTACAATGTCTCTCGGTTTGTATGCTGTGTGAGAGTTTTCAGTGTTTCTCCGTCCAGCAGCAACATCAGCTGCAGCTGTGCTATTCTGCACAGTTCCTCTCAGCTCCTGCCTGCATGTCCGTGCAGCAGCAGTAAACTACAGCAGAGTCCGAGCTGCAGGCATTGACAGATACTCCTGCAGGATTCCTGATTGGATCCAGGGACGGTGGTAATGGGCTCAGAAGCTGGAGAGCACATCGCACAGCTGAACGCTGCTAACTGATTTGGTGGGTTAAGTCTCCCAGAGTCCGGAAGTGAAGCTTTGTGTACAACGCTGGATCGGCCTTTTCCCCCCCGTCTGTTATCTGAACTCTCTCACAGCCGGGGAGACGGATGGCTCTCATCGCGGTGCGCCAGAGGGTTCGCCGTCGAGCTAAATATTAATAACATCACGGTCGCGTCACCCTCACTACTTACACTGACGCTATTAGCTCTGCTGCTCTCTCGCGGCCTCTGAGCCGCTCAGCTGCCTGAGAGAGAGCACACGGAAGTTGGAGAATCGGTGAAAATACACCTATATGATGCTGCGAACGAGGGACGCCACGCACACACATGAAACACACATCAGCACACATCTGATAGAAAGATCCTCAGCTCTCCACAGCTGTCTATTTGCCGTCTTGACATTGCAATCCTCAGCCGCGGTGGTAACCCCTATCTATAATTGATATCCTCAGCGCGGAATGGGCTGCCTCCCGTGTTTGAAGGGCTCGGCTCAAAGGTTGAGAATCTTGACAACTTCTTGCCCCTGTTTCAGGGGGCGGGATGAGTTAAGGTGGTGGGAGAGGAAGGGGAGGACGGCTTCTTAATGGAGGAAAAAGCTCGCTCACATCCTCCCCCTGTACTGTAGTCACACCAGGTGGCCATCCGAGCAAAACAATGTCCTCTCCTCCCTCCACGTACTCTCTCCAGCCTAACCTTGCCAAGCTGCACTTGTTATCAGATTGCCACGTAGACAGACACAGACAAAATCCTTATTCCATTTTTTTTCCATCTTGGAATTGTTTCGTTTTTTTTTTTTTTCTTCTGCTATTTGACTTTCTGATATTGCATTTTATTTCTCATTTTCTATGCACATGCAGATATGCAGAGAGATGCCAATAAAAGTCTTCGCCTACAGAATCCGTGCCCTCTAATTCAGCAGAGCGGACGAGAAAATGCTCTTATCTCTGCACACCCCCACCCCCCTCAGTAATAGGATAAGTACAGTATTTGGACCACAGTGGCTCTCCTCACACACTGGGAGGGGTTTGGGGGGGGTAAGGGGGGGGGGATTTCCATATAACCAAACAATGGAGCGTCCCTTCCCCCTTGTACTTGTCTTCTGAAATGGCTTTGGGGAAAAAAACATGATGAGGAAAAAAAATACCAGTTTCTCCTTGGTTGTAACCAATTTAACCACCAGCTTTTGCACAACATAGATTCACATAAATGTGTTTGCTGTGTTGACAGTCTACGTCATCAATTGTTTTTAAGTAGTAAAAGTAACAGCTGCACTGATTCAAATATCCCCTTTTCCTTTGTGGTTGGCCTAATTTTAGAATTAAGCCTTCACACCACCCTCATCGCTTTCCACCTTGTTCAAAAGCACTCCTGCCGCGCTCTTCATGCATATTTTTACACTCTCAAGCATGCTCTCACCATGACACGCCACGGCGTTCCTTTATCATCTGCGTTTAAGCGCTCTCGGTGCAGCCGATAAGATAAACATCAGATCTACGCAATTTAGCTCACTTATCTGGCCTACCCAGTCAGCAAAAGCGAGGCGGGTGTCAAATTTAGTTTGCTGTATTTATTTCATTTATTACATTTCAACTCTCTAAACCTCTCCGTCTCCGCTCAGCTCCACATTCTTTTGCTTCCCCATTTTTGGGCATAAACCTCTCGCTCGCTCATTTCCCCTCCCTCCCCTCTTTCCCCCTTGAAGGGAGTATTTTAAAGATAAGGCCTGGTGGCTTCTTTAATGTCTCTCTTGAAGTGGGCTTTTTTCGCTCGGTTTTGTCGCCGGAGATGCCAACCCCACACTCCCTAATGTGGCCTTGCTCAATCTTTGTATTATTTTCTCATTGATCTATTACTGATACTTCACCATGGAGAAATCTACAAGGGAGCTGCGCATTCTCAGTGCGCTCGTATGATAAAAAAAAATGGTGTAAGCCATATTGTCCTCTGTGTGGCAAAACAGTTTTTTTTTAGTAAAAAGACTGTAGAGTTGTTGTGGATATAAGGGGACAAATATCTGAGAGGTGACCAAATCTGAATCAGCATAAAAGTTTTATTGTTTTTTCATCACATAGAAAATGAATTAGCATAATTTATTTTTCTTTCATTTCTTTGTAAAAAAAAAAAAAAGATTGATTATCCATTTAAAATGTATTTATCTTAGGGTTGCTGTATGCATATAACCTTCAACTGCCCTCAGCTGTCACTGTAGACCCGCTAACAGACTGATTTCAAAATGTTTTTAAGGTGGCCAAACTACAGCCTGCTGCCCTTTTTTTTTTAAATGGCCCACAGTGAATTGTAAAAAAATAAACTACAATATGATTTCTAATATTGATTACTTGTCGATGAAAACATACACTTCAGTAAACATGGCGGAACTGAAGAGTGAGTGAAGAAAAATTCAGAAACATGAAAATGAGTCGGCTACACTTTCACAGAAGTCAATGGGAAGTGTGTTTGTTTAATTTACAAGGAATCTGTTGTGGTGATGATCAAGTATAAAGTTTAAAAAAAGACACTATGAAATCAGTTCATCGCCCGGCACAGAAAACACTTCTCGGGTGGTAACTTTATAAAACAGTGGCTCACAATGTGCACAGAGAAAATGCAACCGCAAGTTAAACAACCGCACAAGAGGTTTTCTGGTCTAGAAACACTGATTTTCGTGCAGCGTAACTGCTTGAAAACTACGCATTTACTATTGTTTGGCTCCTGACTCCTTATATTTTTCCATATATGGCCCACAATCAAAAAAATATGGCCACCCTTGTTGTAAACTATAGGCTGTATGGGGGGTGTCTGATGGGGTTGGTGGTCTGCATGTGTGTGTTCTCACAGCTCATCAGGTCTCTGCCACCCTCCACAGTCTACCATCCTGTTCCAGGTCTACATAGGTGGCGCTCTGATGTCCTTGTTCTTAGATGGGGAGCTGGCTCTCCCTGTGTGCAGCCTTGTAGAGGCGGCTGCTGTGCGCCTCCCCGGTGTTAAAGCGAGATAAACGCGGGCGCAGTCTGAAGGCAGCCCCCCTCTCTGGCTGCTGGCGCAGGCTTTTAATTGGTAAAATGCAGATTTTTTTTGATCAGGAGAAGGATTAGGCGCCTTATCTGTCAAGAGTATCTTACTCTAAGATGAAAAGACTGTGCTGAATTACACATGCCAATTCTAGCTCCCTGCCCCCTGCTCGCTCACTCACTAACTCTCATCCTCCCTCCTTCCCTCACTCAATTCCTCCCCCCTTTTACTTCCTCCCTCCTCCTTCCCTCCCTTCTTTGCCTTTTTCGTGCTCTTTTTTCCCCCCTCTCTTTACACAAAGCACTTCAGCAACTGACATCACAAAAGAGCATATGATTTATTAGGCGGTGTTTGATAAAGCTAAACGGTGTTGCGGGTCCCACAGCTTAGTGAAATTGCCTTGTAAACAGGCCCTCTTTTCATGCACGCTTGCATTCTAATGCATGAGGGCTATGTCCCAGAGAGAGTTTGATAAGGAGACATGGAGATGGATACTGAAGTGGGCAAATGTGAGAAATGGCAACAACAAAAATAGAAAGGATTCTGTGTATTACAGTAATGTGTGTAGAGATGGGTTTGAGCATTCGCATAAAGGGGTGGAAAATAATTTTAAATCAGAGGGTTTTATAAACACACCAATCCATGTGTAAAATTGTTTGTGTGATTTAGTGCTATTTATGTTTATGCCATGCACCCAAGCAGCAGGGGTCTGGACTAAGAAAACCGTGCCTGCACCTGTGCGTATATACGTGTGCCTCTCATACGTCACAGACGGCTGCAGTGTCCCCTGTGTCCGTGTCCCCGGCGCTCCCTGTCGTGCGACTCCCTCCTAAATCCATCTTGGTGGCGTTTTTACAGTTGTTGGCCGATAAGCTGGCAGGGGGAAGATGAATAACCTGCCGCGTGGCCGCTATCAGCACCTGTTTGTCGATTTAGCCGGCCAACGGGGCCTGTCTGCTCAGCATGGAGATTATTGATTCAATAAGAATTGCCATTAGATCATGCCATTAGGTTCCTCGGCGGCCCCTCTCCCCGTGCTGTCTGTCCCCCTCTCTGTCAGCTCGGAGGCTCATGCATCACACCCGTCAACGACCTCCTTCATTTGTACAAACAGGGCGCCAGTGCGTATCCATCTGTGTGTGTAAGAGCGTGCATGCGCTCGTGTTGTGCCAGCCACCCGCGTGATCCAGCACCATGGCGCTCTCCCATCGCTCTCAGCCGGGGGATATTGAATGCTGCTCGCAACAGACCGATTGCTTGCCACAGGGATTCCCTCACAGAGAGGAAGAAAAAGAGAAGACGAGTCAGGTTTTCTGAGGCTCGGGCCGAGGTGGGGAGGAGATCAATCTTGGGGAAACTTCACTAACGTCTGTGGTCATCCAGTCCCCAATCATTTTCCGTGGAATTAGTCTTGTTTTGTCACTTTAGAATTAAAAAAATGTCAAGTGAGAATAATGGAGGTCCTTTGCGGATACATTAATGTCAATTTTACTCTTTGCTTTTGCTGTCGCACACTGCCGTTACCGCGCTGACTCATTTGTCGATACTCCCCCTTTAGTATTGCTGGGAAGCGAGTGCAGCGGCAGACTTAGGATCAAAATGTCTTGAAGAAAGATTAAAAATAGGGCGCTTTCTGGTGGATGTCATGGTTAGATGTGGGGTCATGATCTGGCCAGTGGGCAGGGCGCAGGGAAGGTACAAAGATGCCATTGTCGGAGCAGTGTCATGCCCGGAGGGGAACTGACCCTGGATGCTTTATTTGCTTTGGTCCTGCATGTTTCATAGCTCAACAATCTTGTGAGTAAGTGCTCAAAGAACGCACGTTTTCCCCAGACATTTAGGAGCATTCAAAGTCAAGTCTCTATTTATCTCCCTTCCTTCTCTCCTGCTTCCATCCGTCGCTCTTCATTCACCCCCGAGGTAAAAAAGACTTCTCCACTGCTCAGGAATGTAATAATACCGGTTTCTTTTGGTCAGGATATTGTGTCTGTCTCCCTGGGTTTAAATTGCTCCCTGAAAGGCACTTCAGAGGCCACCACAGATGTTGACTTTGTCCCCAGAGGGTCCGCAGGACATTTTTTTTCATCCTCACCTCCTTCATTCCTCCGTATCGTCCGACACTTACCCGGTTTTACAAGACAGTTAGTGAGAAAAAGGAAGAGAGAAGGGGATGGAGCAAGAGAAAGGTGGTGCTCACAGATATAATGCTTGGCTGGAGTTGTAAAGCCCTCGCATTTCAGATGCCACGACTGAACTTTTGATTTCTCGCGATTTATCTCCTCACCTCCCTCCCTCCCTCCCTCCCCCCCACCTCCCCTCCTTCCTAAGCCTCAGATTGGAAGTT
>JAOVVB010003329.1:0-17233 GCA_028570985.1 Heterobranchus longifilis | reverse complement strand
CTCACCTTAAGGCGACGCTCCAGTAATTCAATTTCTGAATGTTGCTTTTTTTTTTTTTAAATGGATAGCCTTTTCTCTTCCATCTGAAGCTGTATAAGGTCCATCTCCATGTCACTTTTTCTTATTTGATTTTGAAGATGGACCTTATACAGCTCCTTTGCTGGCAACTAGGAAGGCAAAAATAATTGAATAAATGAGATTCTGTCAGACAATAAAAAACAGGAACTGGTTTCAAGAGTGGCAAGGGGTGTGTGACTGTAGATACCATATATACCATTTTATCTTGTACTGTTCTTGTTTGCACCATTTTGCTTTGAATGTCTTTTTTTTTTCAGTTTTTATTTTGCACTGTTTGTTTTAATATCTATATATCCTATACTGTTTTTATCTGCACCATTTTACCCTGAATGTCTGTTTTTACACTTCTTATTTATTGAACTGTTCCTGGGATTATTGCAAGTGAATCCTGAGTTATTGTAAATAGACTACAAACAAATAAATATGTTTTTGTAGTACTATCTTTCCTAAAGGAGCGTCTGAAAAACGAAGCTGTGGGAAGCTTAAGCAGGGCATGGGAGAGAAAGCCCCACTATGTCTGGAGCTACGCTGAGACCAGATGCCGCAAATTAAACCCAAACACAATGGTGTGAATCGGCGATCTTCTAAACAAATCAGACAGTTTTACAGCAAGTTGGGGAGGGGAACCACCAAGTCAGTTTGGTCACCACCACTCTTATTAACCCCAGGACACGGGATGTCCCATGTTTCTCTTTGTGGCTCAACGAACAAAGAGGCATATGGCAAAAATCATTATATCAGACAATCTTTAAAGTGTTCCAGTAGGGCAACACATATGGTCTAACATTATGTGTGCATTGCAAAGCAGTACATGGCAAGTGGCAAAAAACGCCTTGGAAATGCCAGGCATGTGATGTTCTCTTGTGTCTTTAGTTGAACAGGAAGTGCTTTCAAGAGCAGATTCCTAAGGGTTAATGCTTTTCTACCCCATTTTTCCTAAATGAAATGACCATTTTTCTCATAAGACCTCACCTCATGTCCGTGCGTCTGTGGTGCCACCCATACAAAAAGGGTTGAACCCGTTACACTCATCTTTCCATAGAAAGCTGATGTGGTCTTATGGTATGCCCTCTGTGTTTATTCTGGTGAAGGTTTATTTTGATTGTTGACTTTGACAAACATATGGCTACATCCTGGCGGTTAGTTTTTATTAGGTCAACTCATCAGATCAAGAAGGGAAGTTAATCTTTTTTTCAGAAAACATTTGGTAGAGTGTCAAAAGCTCATATATGCATTCTTTACGTTTATGAATGTACCAAAACAATATCGTGTACATATTGTACACATATTATTTTTGCTATGTCTCTCATGCATTTGTTTTTATTAATTTATTAATTTATTTATACCCTAATGATGGCTTGCTATGAAACAGGTACACAGTTAATGTTTACCTAATATGACTGTAACCAGCCTCAAATCAAAGTTAACTATCTGCATTTGAGATATTCAGAAAAGACAAAGCGCCTCTCATAAAAAGAAATGTAACTTTCTAAATATGTTGGGAAGTGTGCAAAAAAAATCCCTCCCTCTATGCGCACACCTCAGCATAGATCACCATAAAACCAGTGTTTGTCTTAAACCGTACTCACATTTTAACCTCTGCTTCACCTTCATACCTCAACTATTACAAAAACAGCAACAATGAAGTCTCAAGTCAAACTACTGCTCATCTGCATGCTTTTCTCTAAAGGTAATTAAACTTGCATCTTAAATTAGAGAAATAAATATAATTTGTCTTAGTAAATTAGTTAGTCAAAGGTTCTTTGGGATGTATAATTTAAAATTGTTCAAGATATTTTTTTCAGCAACTTTGCTAATTTAATGTTTTTATTTTTACTCTCCTTGCATTATTTTTTTAGCACTATCATTGATTTGTCATCACTGTCTGCCATCAGCATCGGGAAAATGTAATAATCAGACAAACTGTTCCTATCAATGTCTCACTGCAACCACTGCTGTGTACTTGAGTAAGTTTTTGTGTGTATGTTGCTATGTCTATATAACCTGGATGTTTTTTTTTTCTCCCTAGATTTTTCCATGTAAACTATTTACATATGTGGTTGATAATTTTTTTGTAGTAGTATGCCTGAAGAGTTTTATTCATCCTATAACACTTAACATGTAATAGAAATTGGGTACAATGTATAATCACAAAACTATTTGGAATGTTTTGTAGGTGGGAAAAAGGATATAAATCATATTCAGACATGTGGAACACCAAAAACATGCGTAAGCAGAAGCCTAAACCTGGGAATAATAAAAGTGATAACAAATGCAAAATGTTGCACCCGTGATCTCTGCAACAGTCGAACACTCTCCGGTAAAACACAGTGTTCTAGAATGTTGCTTTCGCTCTGTTTTCATTGTCCATTTCATTTAAATCCAAATAAATTAGATTTTTTTTCCTATGTGACATCATGATTTTATTTCTTTCTTAAGATCTTCATGCGCAGGCTCACAATGGGGGAATGTGCTATATCTGTGATAATAGCAGCTGCTCAGAAACAGTTAAATGTACAGCACGTGAAGATCGCTGCATCACTGCAAAAGGTAAACTATATTTAACACTTTCTGGAACAATCAGAGACATATTTTTTTTTCATTTTTTTTTTTCTATATTTCCACTTAAGTTTAGACAATAAATCAGTAAAAATACTGTATTATTTTGTCTATGGACCTGCTCCTAAGGGGACCTGATTGTATAAACTTATATTAATTTATATATATTTTTAAACAGTTAATTTTATAAATCTGCAAATTTAACATGTACCAAGCACTGTAATCAATGTTAAAGGCAGTTAAGCAAAGTACTGTACAGTATTTAGGGTATTTATAAGTATTTTGCTTTTTATTTTAGCATTGTGATTTAGAGTTGGCCAATTCCTCTTGTCAAATCATAAAGGCATTTGCCAGCACTTATGTAGAGTGACTAATATTTATCATACTATACCTCAACACTGGCAGAGCTTGAAACTTCCTATCAGTAGTCCAATGTACTAAAAGTTGAGCTATCCCCTGCCACAAGTTACACTAGCTTACTCTGATGAACTTGCAAATGTAAAACCCTCCATTCACTCTCCATAGAATTCGATTCAGGAGACTGGCTCAGCCATGCAAGTCTTTTTGTGTTATGTTGGCTACATGTTTGGTGTTTTTGTCTTGTTGAGTTATCTTGTTCTGGTCACATCTCTCTCTCGCTCTCTCTCGCTCTCTCTCTCTCTAAGGTAAACAAGGTAGCCAAACTGTGCCCATGAAAGGATGTGTGTCAAAGAGCTTCTGCATTGCGACTGGTTCATTGGGCATACCAGAAATGAATGTATCAAAAGTAAAATGTTGTGAGGGAGATCTGTGCAACAGTGTTAAAATCATTGGGAATTTTTCAGGTAACAGTACTGAGAGTAACCTTAGTAAAGGTGCTGAGAGCTTCACACTGAGTTTTTTCCTCATGATCATCCCTTTGCTCTCCTCAAAACTCTTCTACTGAGCTCAGAGCTGATAAGACTGCTTCTGTGCACTAAATAATATGCATTCACACTTATTTTCATTAAGACTTTAATTACTAGCCAGCCAATGTGAATCTGTGAAGTGCACTCAATGAATCTGGTATTTAGAGGAATTGGATGTGATCAGCATAGAACCAAAATGATACATTGTATTTTCTAGTGATATTGCCCAGAGGTAGCACATGTAGGTAGAACAACACCAGGCCGAACATCAATCCCTGTGGTACGCTATAGACTCTTGACAATGAGATGTCACCACATCATTATACTTGACATGTAAGACGAGAATCAATTAAGCACTATACCCGTCAAAAAATTTAAGGGCTTCCAATCAGTAGTCCAGTGTCCTAAGCTCCACTGAGCTGCCCTGCTGTTATAAATCATTTTAAGTTCATGTTGCCCTGACTTTCTCTAAAGACTTTGCATCCTCTATAAATGTTTCATAGAATGCAAGCCAGCACACTGGCTGCAACCATTATGTGATGCAGTGATGTCATGGACCAGAATGTTAGATTAATGTTCCGAAAATCTTGTGGAATTGTATGTGTGTTGTTACATTATATTTGTAAATTCTTGACAAACATTTTGTCTTCTTGTTGCTAATAAGTATCTTTGCTTGCACTAACATTTGATATGTGCTAAAAATTAAAAGGTGAAAAATTATGATTCATTAGTGCAAATTTCTAGTACAGAGTCCTCTTTTAGTTTGCATTTATTGTATGTTCATACCTTATGCTCCTAGGTTCTCTGCATTTGTGATCTTGAATCTGGGTTAATACTGTTTTAGTTTCATTCTTGACTTATTTTCTGTTTTATATGCTTGTTTCCCATGTGTAGTGTGTGTCTGATGGTGGGAATAAAAGAAAGCTCTGAAAAGTTATGCACATTAAATAAAAAAAAAGAATAAATTACCTAAAAAATGTCACAAGCCTGCTTCCTGCTTCTTTATTCCCACTAAACTCTAAGAAGTGTTACATTGACGCTGAGGAACATTCACTGTCGTAGACCCCTTGATCTTTGTTAAGACCCTCACTGGTATCCACCAAAGACAGCACCAAACACTGCTCCAAATGATGATATCAGTCAGTGACTGATATCATCTGCCTGACTAAGAAGGGGCAACGACAACCCTGACAGGACACAGCAACAATGGTACTGGGTCACAGGGGGCAAACACATATAATCAGAAAAAGTAGTCATAATGCTTTATTATTATTATTATTATTATTATTATTATTATTTTATAATCAATGCAAAAATCTAATGGGCACCAGAATAGTATGGATCAGAAAGGGATAATATGATTAGACTTCTGAATTCAAGATATGGTGGTCACTGTGTCCCACCAGAGGTGCCACATATTTAGCAATGTTATATGTTACTTAGTTAACACTGCTGACTGTTGGTCTAAGGGGGACTGCTTTCTTGTGTACAGTATCTTAGTCCATAAAGGCACGGAGTGGCTTCTACAGGGTAAAGGTGGTGGTAGGTCACCTTTTCGAAAGTGCAGTCGATTTCCAGTTGTTTTAATCACCTTTTTTCTTATAAGTGCGTGTGTAGTCTCTTGCAGTTTTTCATAGGTGTGATTGTCCTCTAGAAGTTCAATGACTTTGCAGTGGATTTTTGCTGTGGAAGGTAAAGGGCAAATAATAACCATATATATTGCTTGTAATCAGGATAAAGTAAACATCTGTTGAGTATTTTAACATAAAATTGATTGTGTTGAATAAAAAAAATAATTAAAAAAATGCAGCGGGTGCAGCAGATCTATAAACATTGGCTGAATAAAAAAAATATGAGAACTACATGACAGTTAAACAGTTAAGCATGCATTTATATTCTCTAAAAATTTCTAAAATTTCTGAAAAACAAAACTGACAATTTTCTTTTAGGTGAAATAAACGTAAAAATTATGTTTGGTTGAAAGTAAATTGCTTTAATGTTGATACTTTTTTTGTTCAGTTAAAGTTGTGTGTAACCAAACTATTTATTATTATTATTATTATTATTATTATTATTATTATTATTATTATTATTATTATTGATTTACTATTTATTGACTATTACTGTTGTCCTCTATATTCCTGGCTCAGTTGCTCAATTAGACAAGACACTGACTATGAAGGGATGTGCAGACTAAACTGCCTGCAACAATTCTGCATCAGTAAACTTGCAGTATATTGACATTGTAAATAATCAGTGTTGTGAGAGGAACCTTTTTAACAGCACTGAGAGATACACACTGAGTTTCATGTTAATCAGCTCCATCCTCTTCAATCTCTTTTGAACCAGTCTAACTAGGTGTTTATATTTATGCTGTTAAACCACCAATTACTGACCCTGACTTACCCTGCGGGTATACTGTAACATAAAATATGGCAGTTGGAAGTCCAGAACTTTAACAATAAGTGAAGTTATTATCAAAGAACAGTAACATGTGTCGTTAGAACATTCATTTGAAAGTATACTATGCTTATATAAATATACAATCCAGGACTCTTTTTCTTGTATATAAGTATGAGTACGTAACAGCATGACTTATTTCCTCCCACAATCCCAAGACATGGAGATTAGGCTAATTGGCATTCCTAAATTGCCCATTCAACAATCAGGGACATCAGACAGGGCTAGGGTGGGCTAATACTCACAATCACATCAGCAAGAGAAACACATGGCACATGGCAGGCATACACACCAGAGATCCAGAAATATCCAGAGATAGTCTTAAGCCCCTGGGTCCCTGGTCCTTATATGGAGACATTACCATTTGCGTTCGCTGCACCTTATACTTCATTTTGTCAAACTTCGACCTGTTGTCCTCATTGGTAGACAATTTATAGCATCATATAATGGTAGCAAAAGCTCAATACACTAATTACTAATTAGTATTATTACAAGAAGATGTCAAACTCAGTTTCCTGTTCAAAGACAATACTTAGATTTCTTACTTATCAGGTCAGAATAAAATTATTTAAATGCATGCAAAATTAAAGCTTGGGTCTTAAGAGGATAAAAGACAAAGCCTGTACCATCATAAATACATTGAGAATAAATAAATCCCTCCCTCTATGCGCCCACCTCATAATACACCATCATAAAGCCAGTATTTCTCTACTCACATTTTAACCTCTGCCACGCCCTCATACTTCAAATATTACAAAAACATCAACAATGAAGTCACAAGTCAAACTTCTGCTCATCTGCCTGCTTTTCTCTAAAGGTAATTAAACTTACATCTTTAACAAATAGAATTTCTTTTTGTAAAATAGGTTGGTCAATCCTTCTTTGGTAGCCATAATGTGAAATTATATGCACATTTTTAAAATAAATATTTTTGAATGTAATCTTTTTATTTTCACTCTCTTTGCATTTTTTCCTTCAGCACTGTCATTGATCTGTTATCACTGTCTGCCATCCGGATTGAGAAAATGTATCAATGTTCAGAAAACCTGCTCCTATCAATGTCTTACTGCAACCACTGCCATGTACTTGAGTAAGTTTGTGTGTGTATATCGGTATATATAACCTAGATATTTTTCTTCCGGGATCTTTCCATGTAAACTATATACATATAGTGTGTAAAGAATAACACATGACAGGTAGTAATCGCAAAGCTATGCGGAATGTTTTGTAGGTGGAACAAAGCATATAGATCATATAAGGACATGTGGAACACTAAAAACGTGTGTAAGCGGAAGCCTTAACCTGGGATTAATAAAAGTGACCACGAATGCTCAATGTTGCATCAGTGATCTCTGCAACAGCCAAACTATGTCAGGTAAAAAAAAAAAGGGTGTCTATCTACTTACATTATAGTCTGTTTGAAAATCATCAGTTTACATATTATTGGAATAATTCTTGCTAACACAGACAACATCAGCAATTTGTCTTATTAAATTTTTCCTCTTAAGTTTATCCACAGCAGTCTCTCAATGGGAGAATTTGTTACAAGTGTGAGGGTAGCAGCTGCTCAGGCAAAGTGAATTGTACAGGAAGTGAAGATCACTGCATCACTGCATCAGGTGAACTATATTTAACACCTTCTGTAACAAGGATTTTTTTTCCAGAGCTAAAACTTTTAAATGTACATTTTTTTATTATTTTAGAATAAAAATGCTATTCTATTCCTGAAGGAAACTGAAAATTTAACGATGCAGTATTTACAGTATCTCACAAAAGTGAGTACACCCTTCAAATTTCAGCAACCACTTTTTTATATGTTTACAAGGGACAATACTATAGAAATGGGTTTCACCCAAAAAAATTTGTATATAAAAATAATTAATACAAAATATAAAGTAAAAATAAAACAAAATAACCTGCACCTTACCTTCCAGACAGATAAGTGTTTCCGTTAGTGTGTTTGTGCATGCACGCGCTGTATATGTGTGCATGTGTACGTGTGTATAAAGCTAAAGTAAGACGAGAGGAGGGATGACTTCCTCGCTCCCTCCTCTCGTCTTAAAGAGTAGCCCGCCCTCCTCTCAAATAAGATGGAGATGTGTAAAAGGGATACTTTGTGGGACGACTAAAGTAAAAATAAAACAAATTAACCTGCACATTACCTTTAAAAAGAATTGTGACAGAGCAGTGTTTTGCAGAATGCTCCCAAACCAGGCTACTCGCAATCCGAGGTTCCACTGTATATATATGCAGGGAAGAGTGGCAAAGAAGAAAGCCATTACTGAAAACAAGGCGTAAAAAGACCCGTTAGCAGTTCCACATGGCTTGTCCCTTCTGGAGTTCCACATGTGTTGGTTTCTTGCATAAAATCGCAATAAAATCCATTTTACATTTGTGGTTGTAACATGACAAAATGTGGAAAGGTTCAAGGGGGAAGCACTATATGCAGTCATTTTAGGAATATGAAAATTATCAGTTTAAAATTTCAAAAGTTCTGTTCCAGGAGCACTTTCGTAGGTTGGATTTGTTCATAAGTCGGTTTTGTTCATAAGTTCGGGACTTATACGCCTTCAACACAAATCTACAATATAAAGCATACCAATCCACTTGACCAAATCTGTCCCCTTTTCCACCACTGCCAAATACAGTGTGACCAAAAACCATAACTGCACTTAAGAAAATGAATACCACAGTGAAATGTTGTCTCTGCAAAATAATGAGTGGAATCCTAGTTTGTCTCTGGCCGCTCTAAAGGATGCACTGGATGACACAGACTGAGACACATCCTGGAGCAGCACTGATGACATCAACTTGTTTACAAAAGCGGTTGTTGGATTCAACTAGTGGTAATCTAGTACTGATAATTTTACACCGCCTTCACACAACATTAACTCACCTGGACACTTGAAGGCGAATCAAGTTAAAATGCTGTTCATTGGCTACAGTGCAGCATTTAATATTATAATTCCCTCCACACTCACCACCAAGCTTGAGGATCTGGGACTCGGCCCATCTTTGCGTCGGTGAATCTCCAACTTCCTAAATGGCAGACCACAGGCAGTACAGATGGACAGTCATGTATCAACCTGCCTTACTCTCAGTACTTGTAACCCCAGCGTTGTGTTCTGATACCCCTTGCTGTACTCACTGTACATGTATGACTGCATGGACACTACCAACTTCAACACCATCATATCAATACCATGGTGAAATAGGCAGGCAGCATCTCTACTACCTTAGATGCCTGAGGGACGTTAGACTGCTTTTCAAGGTGCATAGGAACATCTACTCCTGCACCATATAGAGAGCATCTTAATGGGAAACATTACAACCTTGTAACAACACCATGCAGGACAGATGATCTCTACAGAGGGTGATGTGATCTAGTGATGGGAAGTTTGAATCATTTTAGTGACTCGGTTCTTTGAATCTCGTTCATCAAATTGAACTAATCTTTTTTTGAGTCATTTAGTTCATTTCGTTCTTTTGACCAGAAATAAAATAAAATTTTATTAATAAATTAATAAAATTATTATTAATAAAAAGACCCCCAATATGTCTACATACAGAAATTTTTGCTATAGTTTAAGTAATGAAAATATTACAATCCAGCTAAAGACATATTATAATAAACAGAATGAGCTCACCTCTCATATCTTCATATCTCATATCTTATCTGAGTCATTCGTTCTTTTGAATCTATTGCACCGCATAGCGTCTATGGGAGTCACGTGACAAAGGAACGAATGACTCTGGACTTGAAGATTCGTTGAGAGCCATTTAATTCTGTTTCCTGTGTACTGCATTGCATAGCGTCTATGGGAGTCACGTGTCAAAAGAACGAACGACTCGGAGTAGACATGTCAATGTGAAAGAATTCTGAGTACACAGGAAACAGAATTGAACGGTTCTACTAGTGAGTCTTCGAGTCGTGAGTCGTTCGTTCTTTTGTCAAAAGAACAAACAACTCAGGACCGAAAGGACTTAAAGGTAACTACTCATTTCTACTCATACAACTTTCCTGTATATAACATACGGAGGTTTTGCGATGCTTTGCGCATGCGCGTACAATAGAAAATGAACAAATGACTCTCCGAGACTACTCGTTCATCTGAGTCATGTTAAAGATTTTTTCAAAAAGAATGAATCATTCAATAAATTCAATTCAAATTTATTTTTATTGAGAGTGGGAAAGAGAGAGAGGGAGAGAGGGAAGAGAGATAGGGGAAGAGAGAACAGGAGAGGGGAGAGCAGAAGAGGAGAGCTAACAGTTAGGTATGGTCACAATTCACAATGGTCACAAATATTCATGAACGACCCATCACTAGTGTGATCAGCTAAGCACATCATCAGCACCGACCTTGATGACCTGCAGATTATCACATTACCTCACAGCAGGTGAATAAAACGATTTTCCCTCAAGGTGGGCAGGGCTATATGCGTCACTCAATAGAGCCAATCAACTTGATACTTTGGCATAAATACACAGAGTATGGGAAACACACAGGTATGGCCATAATACCCCTACAAAATGCCCAAATTGTGACCAAACACAAACAAACGTGCAGCACACCATTGATTACCAAAAAAGATATTTAACTTTTGAAAACTGAATCTTTAAAGATGAATGGACAAATCATTGTATGTTTATTCTCCCTAGGGGAAGTTTAAAACCAATTTGTCTTATACTGTATGTTCCCGAGACCATGCTCTGAAACCATGGTGCAAATAAAAATGTTGAGAAAAAGTGATGTAATGAACAGATATGTGCCGAATTTAATAATCTTTTTTAAACAGGGAGTGTATTTCTAATGCCAAAAAAAGTAAAGCGTAGCGTAAACAAGGTGTAAAATATTCAACTTTAATTTCTTTGTATTAATGAGAGTTCTGCTGTACAAAAAGACAGACAGACATGTGGGCTTATACTGTATATATTTCAAATGGAGACTCCTTCCACAAAGTACAAACATTTATACACACCTAGATTATAATGTACTGTAACATGAGCATTGTGATTAGGAAGAACTGTGAAAAAAACAAGAGAAACATATTTGTAATTTAACTCTTTTTTTTTAAACCCCCTTTGTCCCCCTCCCTCTCTCTCAGTTCAACAAGGAGCTGATACCATGCCTACAAAAGGTTGTGTGTCCAGTAGCTTTTGCCTTTCACCTGGATCATTAAGCACACCAGCAGTCACCATTTCAAATGTACACTGTTGTGAAGGAAATCTGTGTAACGGAGCAGAGAGCGTCACACTGAGTTTCCTCCTCATCATCATACAACTGTTCTCATTCAAAGTTTTAACAATATGAAATGCAAATACATTTGTAAAAAACAAAAAAAAAAGTACAAAAGTATTAATAGAAAAATATCTCTTAAAATTCTCCATTTCTATCTTGTCAAAATACAAGCCTCATAAAATCCCTGTATATTTATCACTTGTTTATTATTATTATTATTATTATTATTATTATTATTAAAAAAACTTTTCTAATTTTCACCAAATTATTTATATATATATATATATATATCGATGTTTACACCTTTTTTGGTCAGCTTAAACAAAACTTGTGTGTGACCATACAGGTCAAGATTCAAAACCCGAGTCCTGGAGGGTGTCATGGAGGTGACACCGTGCAGGTTCTATCAAAGTATAGTAGTGTTTATTTATTAACTAGTACTTTTGTCCTCTATCTTCCTGTCTCAGTTACTTAACTGCCTGAAACTATTTTGCATCAGTAAACTTGTATATTGACATTGTAAATAATCAGTGTTGTGAGAGGAACCTGTTTAACAGTGCGGAGAGATTCACACTGAGTTCTTGAGATTCTGCTCTTCTTCATACACCTCAACCTCTTTTTCTAAACCAGTCTAGCTAGGCATTTTGTATTTATGCTGTTAAACCACCCATTACTCACCCTGAGTTACCCTTGGGGTACAACATGAAAGATGGCAGGTAGAAAGTCCAGAACTTCACCAATGAATGGAGTTATTATCAAAGAATTACTGTACACATTAAAGAAAGCTACATTAATATGCGTCTGGAGGACATTTATTTGCAAGTGTACTTTGCTTATATAAAGATCCAACACAGTGCCATTTTTCCTCATGTGTAAATATGAGGAAATAGTGCAGTATATTGTGTCTGGTGCATCATTCTGCCAACCCATCAATAACATCACTCAGGCCTGGATAGGGCCTCACAATGACCCAGAGGTCTTCTTTGACATTTTTGCGTAAGCTGCAGCAGTGTGGGATTGGCCTGAGTCACAGTGGGCAGCCCGCCTTTGCTGCTACAGTACTATCGGGCTCAGTTCAACTCACTACCCAGTAGCTACCTGCACGCTGGAGTACACCTTGATGACAAAGACAATCGTCCACCCAATGGGCTGAATCACTGCAACAGTGCCACTACTTCACTTTGCTGACATACATCAAGCACATCTTCTTAATTGTGAGTACTGTACCATTCAGCCCAGACAGGATTACTGGTGCACTGAGAAAGTTATGTAATTCCCTCTATCAGAGTGCCCACAGGGAAGGGTCTTGATGCACTATAGGACCTACACTGAGCAGAAATATATACCAACAGTAGAATCAGAATCAGAAAGAGATTTATTGCCAAGTACTTTGTACATGCAAGATTTTTGTTAATGTTGGTGTTTTTGACAAAAGCTTCCAGAGATGACAACAACACACACAACGCACAAACACACCAAAAAAGAATACAATTAACAAGAAATGGAATAAGATGTGGTGGGCTATAAAATAAATGTGGGTTGCAATACCAAATATGAGTGATATTGCACAATATTGCACATATTAAGATTGACATATTTTTATTGCACGGTGGGAAGAACATTAAACTGGTCATAAAATAGATTGCCTGTGGAAGAACCAGTTCTTGTGCCTGACTGCCCTGGTGTTCGGGGCTCTGTAGTACCGACCAGTCGACAAAAGATCAAGGAGAATATAGCATGGATGTGAGGGGTCCAAAGTGAGTTTGTGAGCCCTTTTCTATACTCTGGATATACAGTATATAGTCCTTAAAGCTGGGCTGGGGAGCAGCAATAATCCTTTGAGCTGTCTGAACAATCCGATGTCTGATATTGTAGCCGAGCCAAACCATAAAGATAATGAATTGCACAGGACAGATTAATTGACGGCCAAGAAGAACTATGTGAGCAGGTCAACCTGTGGCAGGTTGAACTTCCGCAGCTGACAAAGAAAATATAACCTTTGCTGGGCCTCTTTAACAATGGAGTCAAAGTGATTGTCCCACTTCAGGTCCTAAAAGATGGTGGTGCTCAGCAACAGGAATGACTCCACTGCTGCCACCATGCTGTTCACTGAGTGCAGGCATCATTTTCCAATGTTGTCTCTTTTTTGTATACACTGTTGCAAAGGCATTTCACCACATCTGATCTAGGCAATTTATTTATTTATTTTGCTGGGTCTTTTGCTGGGTTTCTTTTGTGTTTTCTCCCTAATGATGGGTTACTACAACTAATGTTTACATAATATAACTGTAACCAACCAAAGACAAAGCCCCTCCCATTGAAAGAAACAGAACTTCATGAATATGTTGGAAAGTGTACAATAAATCCCTCCTCCATGCACACACCTCATCATACATTACCATAAGACCAGTGTTTCTCACAGACTGTATTCACATTTTAAGCCCTGCTTTACCTTCATACCTCAAATATTACAAAAACATCAACAATGAAGTCACAAGTCAAACTTCTACTTATCTGCATGCTTTTCTCTGAAGGTAATTAAACTTATATCTAAACAGAGTTGGATAATAGTTAATTGATGTGTATAATTTAACATTCTGCAGGATTTTTTTCAATAGCTTTGTTAATGTTTTTTTTTTTGACTTTCATTACATTTTATTTTTTTTCTTCAGCGCTATCATTGACTTGTCATCACTGTCTGCCATCAGAATCGGAAAAATGTAATAATCAGACATACTGTTCCGATCAATGTCTCACTGCAGCCACTGCTGTGTACTTGAGTAAGTTTGTGTATGTACTGTATATCGGTGTGTCTATATAGCCTAGATATTTTTCTTCCTGAATTTTTCCCATGTAAACTATTTACATATAGTGTGTAAGGAATAACACATGACAGGCTGGTTGATTATTTTCCTGTAGTAGCATGCCCTGAAGTGTTTCATTCATCTTATGATACTTAACATGTAATAACAATTAGATACGATTACAAAACTATACAAATGTTTTGTAGGTGGAACAAAGCATATATTTCATATAAAGACATGTGGAACACTAAAAACATGTGCAAGTGGAAGACTGAACCTGGGAGTAATAAAAGTGACCACGAATGCTCAATGTTGCACCAGTGATCTCTGCAACAGTCAAACACTCTCAGGTAAAACACAAAATGCTCTGGAATGTTGCTCACTTTCTGTTTTTCTTGTCCACTCATTTACCTACAACAATTTGATCTTTTTTTCCATTTCACATCAAACATTTAGACAGTGTAATTAAATATATGACAGTCCCTCTTTATCAATTTATTTTATATATGATGGAGCATAGGGAATCTATCTACTTGTATTATAATTCGTCTCCAAATTATCATATTTACATCTTATTCTTATACTCATTGCTGACATATGAGACATTATCACCAATTTGTTTGATTTTATTTCTATCGTAATAGTTCATCCACAGCAGGCTCTCAGTGGGACAATGTGTTACTCAGACTCAGGCAAAGTGAATTGTACAGTAAGTGAAGATCGCTGCATCACTGCATCAGGTGAAGTATATTTAACAATTTCTGCAAAAAACAAAGTTTTTCTTATTTATCTGTTGTTGTTCTTCTTTTTGTCCAGACCTGAAATTAGTCTGAGAGTGTGTTTTGAAACATGCCTGGATCACCTGTTTGGGTGTCAGTGTTAGTCAGGCTTCCAGGAACTTTTCACCTGCATATTTTCTGTTAACTTTTGCTTAATAATGCTGTTCCTGAAAACATGGAAAAGATCCTTTACCCTCATGAATGCTAAATGTTACTAGCACTGCTATCATAAATGCTAATAGTCCATAACAATCTCTATTATAATCACATGGAGTGCAACTCGGCTTTTGTTGCAGCCTTTATATTTGCATATGCACAATCTATTCTGATAGTACACTGAAGACATTTGACTTTGAGATATAGAAAAAAAGAGACATCAGTTAGTATATAAAGAGTATACTAACATCATGCTTTGACATTAAACTTCAACAATTTCAAAATAATTGCATTATAGTACACTTTCCAAAAATACAGTGTATCCCAAATGTATTCACAGCGCTTCTCTTTTTCCACTTTTTGCTATGTTACAGCCTTATTTACTTGTATTTCCTTAAACTCATTATTTATCTCAAAATTATACAAACAATACTCCATAATGACAACTTGGAAGAAGTTTGTTTAAAATCTTTGCGAATTTATTAAAAATAAAAAAACCCAAAAAAATCACAAGTATTCACAGCCATTTCCATGACACTCAAAATTGAGCTTATGAGATGTTTCTACAACTCGACTGGAGTCCAGCTGTGATAAATTAATTTGATTGGACATTACACCAAGAAACACACCAGTCTATATAAGGTTCCACATTTAGCAGTGCAATTCAGAGGAACCGATGTTCACTCTGAAATTCATTTAAATTCAGTTCGATTCAATTTTATTTGTATAGCGGTTTTAACACTTGACATTGTCGCAAAGCAGCTTTACACAATCAAAATAATTATTTAAGTTTGTATGAAATCTAAATGTGTATGAATCAAAATGACAAGAACCAGACTCAACAAACAAATTTTCAGATATTAAAATCTAGATGTGCTAAAAACTTAAAACATTCCACATTTTGTTTGAACATGGCATTTTTTTCAAACAGCCTTTCATAATGGGACATAGGCATTGTGATCGTGAGAATTGCGTGTATGAAAATAAATGAAACATATACATATTTTGTAATTTAGCCCTATCTTAACCTTTCTCTCTCACCCTCCCTTTCTCAGTCCAAAAAGGAGGCAATACCATGCCTATGAAAGGTTGTGTGTCCAGTAACTTTTGCCATGCACATGGATCAAGCATGCCAGCATTTAGCATCTCGAATATGCACTGTTGTGAAGGAAATCTGTGTAACGGAGCTGAGAGCATCACACTGCGATTCCTCCTCATGAGCTTCCTTCTGCTCCCTTCCATCCTCTTCTGCTGAACTGATATTGCTCATTTAAAGTTTTATTAATATGAAGTGCAAATGAATTAGTAAAAAAATATAATAATGATGTTTTTTTGGTAGGATGTTTATTATAAAAAATAAATTTGCATTAAATCAAAACCAGCATGTTACATAAAAATGGAGGTATAATGAAAGGTTTCTTATTTTTTTTGTCTTGTCAAAACCATCCTGTCCACACAATGCTTTCAAACTTGTTAATTATTATTATTATTATTATTATTATTATTATTAATTTATAATTTAACTTTTTCTTGTCTTTGGTCTCAATGTGTTATTTCCTGAATGCATCTGCATAAAAAAAGAAAAAAAAATTGTTACCTACTTAAACGTTGTTTTTGTGACCTGAACAGTGATTTTTTTTGAAACTCTTTAAAACAGTTTTAAAATTGCATTTAAATTCAGCAGTAAATGCTGAAATATAATTTTGTAGAAGTTTTTAGGAGTTTCCAAAGTTTTCTTGAAGCAACTTCTTTTTTTCCATGGTCAACCCTTCAAAACGTACAAGGATACAACTGAGAGGTGATTGGAGACTTCAAAATGATGATATTCCTAATGGGTGTCCAAGGCGGTTTCACTGGTACTGTGGCACACTACCACAGATGCGATTGTCCAGAGCAAACTGCGTTCAACTTTTTTACATGCTGTTATTGTGTTGTTATCTTGAATCTATGTGTATGTGCCTGAATTCTTCCCTTTGCAACTTGATCCTGGACTTTCTGATTGGGAGACCTTAGACACCTTAAGCCTAACCCTAGTTACTTCCAGATCAGCCAAAGTGAAAAAAAAATACACTTTAGTTTACAAATATATTCAAATCAAATTAAAGTAAATTGCAAATATAATACTAAAAATGTACCATTAGTTAATATATAAAAAGTATACTAACATCATGCTTTTACATTAAACTTCAACATATTTCAAAATAATTGCATTATAGTACACTTTCCAAAAATACAGTGTATCCCAAATGTATTCACAGCGCTTCTCTTTT
>JAOVVB010003319.1:0-17234 GCA_028570985.1 Heterobranchus longifilis | reverse complement strand
ACACACACACACACCCCCACACACACACCCCCACACACACACACACACACACACACACACACACACACACACACACATACACACAGAAGAAGGAACAAATGAAGAAAAATGGCAGCGCTTCATCTGATCATTCACAAACAGCAGAGAGTAACAGTGGGTTAAAGGAATACTAAGCAGGAATTGTCGCTTACTGTTTGTTAGCACAACGCTCTGACCTCTCCTCCCCGGCTCAACGAAAGTGAAAGCAAACCCCAGATTCACCCTCGTTTTGGACCGACCTTTGTCCACTTGGCATTTCGCCTCGCTATATTTGCAGAGTTGTTCAGCGCTGTGTCCACTATTTTTGTGGTTTTGTGCTTAAAGGGTGACCAAAGAGGGCAGGGTCTCTGCAGATCACTGACACACACTGGGTCATAAGGGATGATTTAGAGGGATTACTTTTGTATGAGTCCACACAATGTCTTTAAGAAAACTCTGTATAGTACCTTTAAGTGTTAAATGAGAGATAAAAGTGAAGTTTAGTGGTGATGAAATTAAGGAATGCATGATAAAATGGATGGATTAGGAATAAAAGACATGCAACTTTTGATCTTGTCCTGTCACATACATCTACACAGTACTAGTTATAGTGGCAGAGTGATGAAGAGCATACATTTGCATCTGGAAATAGTGAAAATACATTTTCAGTGATTGATACCAATATGAACTCAGTGAGTCCTGGCTTGCCCAGTGCATTATTGTCACTTAAAAAAACAACTTATTTACTTTTATACATTTTAGGAGAATAAAATAAACAGATAAAGGGTTCATTTGCACAACTGATATCTGTTTTTATTTATTTTCATAAATCATGTTTTTTTTTATGTCCAATCCAGGGAATATCAATCAAACTGGTGTCTGGTTGTTTTGATAGGATATCACAAAATATTTATATGTTCATAAATCATGATTTTTTTTTTTTTAATTGTGCACTCAAGCATCAATCAAACTGGTGTTGCTTTATTCATTTTAAGAATGGCTTTTATCTGTTTTGCAAACGAACTCTTCACCTCAACACTGAATCCATGTGGAGTATCACCACCTCAGTAAAGCCCATAAAGTAACACCAGGTCACTTTAAACTCACCATTAAGTCCCGCGGACACTGTGTGGAGGAATCATTTACAGATTACCATCCTCCATAACATGACAGATTAGAGCAGCTCGTTTGTTAGATAGCAGTTCGGCTGCAGATCGCTGCGCGTAAAATGCAACAACAGATTTAAAAAAAAATGTTGCCTTACCATCAACGCACTCGATCAGATCCAGGATTTCTCCAGCCGACCCAGTCCCCTGCGCTGCATTTGTAAAAGTGTGTGTACGCGCGCCTGTGTGTGTGTGTGTCGAGCGCTGCCACCGGAGTGTCCAGAGCAGAAGTGGATTCAGAGCTGGAGGTGCGCCATGGATGGAGAGCGGCGAGAGGCTGCGCGAGGAGGAGGCATGTCTCACCCCTCCAGAGACCACACAGGCTACTGGAGCTCAGTCTCTAGATTGGATGCAAGATTGCCTCGCCGTGCATTACGCTTTGATGCCGTAGGGTACGTTTCATTGCGTCTTGGAAATGCATGTGATCTAGACAGGCAGTACATAGAACCAAGATAGTGAGATACATCACAAAGTCTGACTAAAATCTGACCCTGCTTCTGTTGCCATCATCATCTGATTTGTCTGCATGTGTTAAGAAATGTCCCATATTTCATGGAGGCAGGTTCCATCAGCTCCAGCCAGCATCAACAATCCCACCATCAGTGTCCATTCCTCTGTCACTGTCATGCTCTCTGCAGGGTCTCTCACTACACACACACGCACGCACACACCCCCCACACACACACACACACACACACACACACACACACACACACACACACACACACATGCTTCTCCCATGAGATTACAGTGGCACAATGACCTCTATTTTTCCTCATTCCAGTGAGGATGACTGCTATCATCAGATGTGTTTGCCCCCTCCTCACTCTGCTGCTGCTGACTCCCCCGGTGTGAAGGGATGGGTGCCATATCATTGCCCCCGGGGGGTTACCGTGGGGTCAGACTTTAGCCCGTGACAGCTCCATTACTCCTGGGAATGGGGGTCGATTCTGTTTGCGCGCTTTCAGATTTATCTCCCGCTGTGGCAGAGTCACGCTGGCTAAAGTGTGTCTTTACTGTGACTCGCAGACAGATTGGTGAAGTAATGTTGCTGCAACTCAGTTCTCACTTGTATCATTTCTGCTGTTGGATGATTTAAACGCCTTAAACCTTCAGTCAGTGGGGGGGTTAGTTGTCCCAACTTTTTTTTAATCTAACCTGTGTTTAAACAATGGGCCCCTGGGCACAGACATGCAAAAGGCCCCACCATCTTTCCTACATTGGAGCAAGACAGACTTTGTGATGCCTTTGCCTGATTTGCTGTTGTTGTTGTTGTTGTTGTTGTTGTTGTTGTTGTTTTGCATGTCTTTGTAGTCATTACACATCTCTCTATTGTATCTTTTGTGGTCTTTAGCATCTCTATGGTCATTTTGTGTCTTGTGGTTGTTTTGTGTGTTTTTGTTGTCATTGTGTGTTTCTTTGTGGTCTTTTTGTCCCTTTTTGTAGTTATTTGGTGTCTCTTTGCAGTTGACTTGCATCTCTTTGTAGTCATTTTATGTTTCTTTTTTGGTTATTTTGCACCTCTTCGTGGTCGGTATGTGTCTTTTCAAGTTACATTTTGCAGCTGAAGGCCAGGGGGGCTCCTTTCAGGCAGTACGAGTGAATATACCAAAACAAAGGCAGGCAAAAATGATCTCAGAAATGGGAATGACAGAGGCTGGAAGTCTACCTACGCAGAGACAGAAAAGGCTTTTTTCTGCTGAGGCATATTACTAGCCAAAGGTCTTACTGTACAAGCACACACAAAGCATGCCAAACTGCCAAGAACGCCTGGTGAGTGATACAAGAGTGTCCTGTCCTCTGCACCTCTCAGCGCTGATCCCTCGCTCTGCCTGCCTACAGCATTGATTCCCCGGCTCTGAGCAGCCGAACGCCCCCGCACCTTCTTGGTGAGATTTGAAACAGGCAATAAGAAAAAGTTGGATTTTCTGTGAGCAAAAACTGAATCCTCCACGGGCCTCCCTGTTTAGCTATACCCACACTCGCTCCTCACCACGCAACACATGCAAAGAGCAAAAAATCAGATGCGCATTAGAGATTTGGAGCAGCTTTCATTTTTCTTTTCCAGAACTATCAGGCTCTCAACAAATGCCAATCTGCAATCTTTCTTCACAATATCTCTGTGATCCTCTCAATATCTGATGTTCGACGTGACAGCAGTTCTTTCATCATAAAGTGCTCAGCTGAAATCTCTCTGATGTTCAGGATAACCTTGACTCCTTAGCTCACTGACTGCTTTTCTATCCTTGTATGGCAACTTCTTCCACTTTCTTTTAAAGACGCAATCTGTCAATCAGATTATCTGTCAGTCATCTTGTCACAAGGCAAAGCAGGGCTCACAAAAGTTATCTAAGGGAGGACTTTTGCCTGTGGAGGAACACTCGTGTTTTCTATACACTCCATCTCATTTGAGGGAGCGAGAGAAAAAAAGCAGGCCCCTTTATTCAGCCCTCCCTAAGTGCAATAAGCAGGTGAAAAGAAATCTCATTTCACCTCCTAGTATGCCAGCAGAGACAGCTAAATTTAATTCAGCAAACAACCAGCACAGGGCACACTTTCTCTATTTCTCACTGGTATTGCACCGGCAACAGCTGAGAACTTCTCCAGAGTTATTGTGGCTTTGACAGTAATAACACCATGCACACACACAATTATTTAATTCAAAGGAAGAGTTTGCCATTTTGGGAACGCGCTTATTCGCTTTCTTGCCGAGAGTTATATGAGAAGATCGATACCATGGTAAATATAAGGCTACAGCCAGCAGCTGGTTATCTTAACTTATAACAAGGACTGGAAACAAGGGGAAACAATTACGGTATAAAATATGGACGTAGTCTCACCAATAGGTTTCTGAAAAGCCAAAGTGAAGCTCAGTGTGGGTGGCTCCGGTCATCGCCATCTTGGCAAAGAGGTGGAGCATAGATGAAGCCTACAGTCTGCACCCACCTGTCACTCAAAGCGGCCATGCCCTTCATTATGCACAACTTTAAGCCTTAATATAATTTAAACAGGTGAGTTGTATAAAAATCCACCCTCCATTACAGTTGTCATGAATGGAGAAATTAGCTATAGAGACCAAAATAGTTTTTCTATCAGGCTGTAAACATGTTTATTTCTGCTGTAATTTCAACATGGAGGTCTATGGGGATTGACTCGCTTTTGGAGCCAGCCTCAAGTTCTATTCGAGGAACTGCAGTTTTTGGCACTTCTGTGTTGGCTTCATTTTTCAGCCCTGGAGGCTGCCGCTTGTGTAAAACGGTGTAAATACTGTTTTTACACTTTGATATTTGTATGGATTAAACAAACGAGAGATAACATGTTACTTAGCTTTAGAGGTGCTTTGTAGAGATCCCTGTTTCCAGTCTTACCTGCATGTTAGCTTAGCTTTCCACAAAGACTGTAAACAGGGGCAATAAGATAGCATGGCTTTGTGTTAAAATGACAAGTTGTGGTTTCAAATGAAGGTTGTCAGTGTTTTCCATCTTTATGCTAAGCTAAGCTAACTAGCTGCTGGCTGTAGCTTCATATTTAACAGAGGGTGATATCAATGTTCTCGTCTAACATTATCACACAAAGAGAATGCATATTTCCCAAAATGTCATTTAATTTCACTTAATGAGATCATCAAAATATGAGTGGAATTATTTTTATGTAGTTTCTGCTCTCATTTTGAGAAGGCCCATGTTGGTAATGAGGCTTTTTTTCCTCCACATTTTTTCCCAATATTTCTCGACTGTTAATGGGAGGTCATGATTGAATTCAATGATGCTGACCCCAATCAGACTTAGTGTGTGAGTCTGTTTGATTGCTTGTTATCCTTAAACCCACAGAACTCCTGGCGGGCTCGCCTCAGTTCAGTGTTCAGTAAGCCATTTAGGGAGAAGAGGATCATCTGGCAGAAATGTGTCTTGCCCGCAGACAATCCCATCGCTGCCTGTTTTCTATGAAAACTCCAAATCACAGGAGGAGCGGACCGTCTTTATAAGCCAAAGCTTTCAGCTAACATTTACCCAGCCGTGGTGTTCCCACCCTGCTTGCCAATTTCGCAAGGCTTCATTTATTAAATTTAGGCGGGACGGGTTGCGAGCCGAAGTGCTTTGCTGCCGGCAGAGTGAGAGAAATCCGTTGAGTGACACGCGGGATGATGAGAGGAAGGAAGAATATGGGACATGAGGGATGAGAGAGGCAAAGAGAGAGAGAGAGAGAGAGAGAGATTACAGCGGAGAGGAGGAGAGGAAGAGCAGGCGGGGGAACGAGACAGTTTACACACACCATCTGTGCATCAAAGGTGTGGCTGTGCTGGCTTGCCTTCACGATGCACGTCTGTGTGATTGTTTTTGAACGAGAGATCTCTTGAATATAGATGGTCTCATTTTCACTCCCCTGTCTGCCGAGATTTCCCTTTTCTTTTTTATTTCATCTGCACATGAGCGAGCAAGTCGGCTCTGCTGTTGTGTTGTTGAACCCTGCTGTGTGCAGAAAAAAAAAAAAAAAAAAATCTGCTTCCGAGCAAAGACTTGTAATTATCTGCTGTATGCATGTGGGTAGCTCAACGCCATGTAATGAAATGAAAACTTTTCCCTTGCTTTAAAGTTTTTCTCCTGGCACCCATCAAGACGTTCACAGACGACCCTTTTTACTACGACTAAGTATTTTCTGCTCTCGCTCTTTTTGCTTTTGCAACAAGACTCAACAAAATGTTCCCTTTTGATGCTTCACACCAACACATGCAAAGGTAGGAAAACAACATTTTGCTTCACACAATGAGCACAATCACGCCAGGGGATTATAAAAACAGAATGACTAATCGTGATGCACCTTCTGCTCTCCATCAGTTTGATCACACAGGGGAGTTGAAGTTTTACCATCTGACGGAGAGCGAGTATCACAGCATCTCGGCCCCACACGCCCACTAGTTTCCAAGTTATAGACTTCAAATCAAATCTACTGAAAGCCTGTGAGACTTCCAGAGGGAAGTCAGTTTTATTGAGAGCGTTTGATTGGTCCTGGTCTCGCTTGGATTGCCCCTCTGAAAATAACAGACATAAATTCCTGCGTGGCTGCGATCCAACCAGACACCTCCACATGTCTGGGTAGCAAGCAGACCGCTATTAGGAAAGAAAAGCCCCAAGTGGCTCGTCTCCCTCCTGCCTCAAACATCTTTTTTGTTGTAGATATTTTTTACCCAAAGGCCTCCCTCTCCAACCGTTTTTCCCCAAGCACTTTTGCTGTGAAACCAGCCCATCAGCTAGTGCTCTCTGGTGCATAATTGGTGCCATTAGCATCTCTCAGACACTGTAGCTGGACAGCAGCAGCAATAGCGAGGTTCCCTGCTTTCTCTCTCTCTCTCTCTCTTTCTATTGCTCTTTATCCCACCAACTGTTTCACACTCACAGGGCTCACAGCCATCACATTTGTGGGAGTAATGGGCCTGGCAAATTACAGCAGATCGGGCCGCAGCAGGCTCAGCCTGGCAGCCACCAGGGAGCACGGAGCAGACGTGCTGATTCTACAGAACATGGCCTCCTGATCGGACAGAAAGAAGTGCCCTGGGAGGGAGCCGAGGAGGCATCATGTTAACATCCGCCGGCTGTGATTTTGATTGTTGCATTTGGTGTGAAAAATGGACCAGTGTGTGTGCGAGAAAACTTTAGATCATCAAATTGGGAGTCTAGTCACACGTCTCTGTGTGTTTCTTGTACGAACCCAAGTGAACACAGGAGACTGAGTTGTCGAAACACAATTTCCTGGCTGATTTCATTGATTATTTTTCTAACTTTTGGTTCTGCTCTGCCGCCGCGGTGGCTCAGAGTTTGCTTAAGCTCGAACACGCGTGCAGCACAGACAGAGACAGACATGCAGCTGAAACACGCCCTCCCACACACGCAGATGGTCTGAGAGATGCCTCGACAATTAAGCGAATCCATTTAAAGTCTCTCACTGTAACAAGCCGAAGGAAGCCTGCTGCTGGATCTTGCTGTTCTCTGAGGCGTGCTGATTCCTCGGCGGTCTGTCGGGCCTCCCGGGGGCCTTTCTGTGTGACCGAGCCCTTTCTTAATTACACCTGAGAACACCGAGCAGCTGCTCCTCTTCCACATCTCTATCTCTATCAATCAAGCCTGAGAAGGGGCGTACGGAAAGCAAACCGGCAAATACGGAAGACACTCTCTCTCTTGCACATCTGATTCGTCTGTAGTAGAAACACACTGACCCTTGCCAACAGACATTGCTCAGATTGTCCTTCAAATTATGATCATGGATGTCATAATAAAATTATTTTTGAAAACAAAGCATGGCCTTGTGGACAGGAGGTCCAAATTCCTCCTCTTACTCTTGTGGTTCATTCATGGCTCAACTCTCTAAATATGACACTTTTCATAAAATTGGTTGATTTTCAGTCCATGTATTTTTAACACTTTGGATGCATTTTTCATAAAAGTGCTTCATCTTTAGTGTTGTAAAACTGTGAGCTGAGAGACAATGTTAGCAGAGAGCACCACGCTGGAAAACCACGAAAAGGTTTCTGTCAACATTGTGTTTATATATATATCTACTTTATAGAAATAATACCATAAGTACGGATGATATCGTAAACAGGTAAACAGTTGATTAGCATCTTCCAGAGCCACCTGTTCACTGCAGCTGCAGCATCAGAAATTGGCCCAACATCAAATTAAGATTTAATGTTTTATATAGCCTATACCGGCTGAGCAAATATTTTATAACATAAACCATATTTCTTCTTTGGATGTATTGGCACTGCTGTGGAATATAAATATTTATCAGGGCTCCAAAAGGTTAAGTGTGTGGGAGTGATAGAATCTGGCAGCTGAAAATATTGCTGAGACACAACATCTCCAGATTGCAAGATGGAAAGATTCAACAACACGCCAGTGCCGCTTTGCATCACATTACTAAAAAAATACAAATAAAATGGTGCAAAAAGTTCAGCACAATGAGCCTTATCAATATTGCAGCTTGTTGCTGCCTCACTGGTTGCATTTTGGGTATGCAAGTGTGCAGACTGTAATTGTACCCGTGCATGTCAAAAGTAATGTAGCATCAAAGTTTTAGGCCTACAATTAAAACGCAATGTGGTTGATTCGATATAGTGGAGGTACAGATTCATTGTGGTCTTTTGCCCAATGTTAAAGGACTCTTTTGGAAATGTGCTTATTCACTTTCTTGTAAATTAGATGAGAAGATTGATATTATGAATGCAGTAGGTGGGACTTTAGGACCCAGGAGATCTAGTGGATCAGGGCAGATGAGGAAGTAGAAACAGGTGTGTCAGTGGGAGGTGCTTAAATAATAAAAGGCCAAGCTTGAAGTGTGGGAGGCCTGTTTGACCTTCCAGGTGCACACTGAGCTCTTGGGTAAGAGCCATGCAGTGACTTGTTTTTATTTTTACTTATATCTCTGTGCTTCTCTTAGGGAAGCTGATATAACACAGCCCCCACTCAGTGGTAATTTAAAGTACCTTTTGGTAAGTCATGGTTTTGTATGAATGTCAGTCTGCCAAAATGTCATTCCATTTACCGTAGCACTCGTGATCGGTCGTATGACCACTTTTTTACTCTGCCATGTCTCTGTCTCGGACTCAGGATTTTATTTCAAGACCTGTCAAGACCATAACTGCTGAGATCATCATACTGTGATTGGATGTAAAAGAATGTCACCCAGAAAACTTGATGCTTGAAAAATAAATCACATTGTGTTGGTGGATGGTAAAACATGGAAAATGAGTGACTAAAGATTCACCTCTGCAATGTATTTTGATTATTTTATCAAGCCATTTCACACATTGTATCATACGTGTGTCATGCAGCGTGGGACTCGCACTGGTCTGGTCTTGTTTAATTCAAATAAACTTTATTGGCATGACAGATCAGACAGTCTTGCCCTGCCTTGGTTTTGGTCTTCTTGGTCTCAACCCTTCAGAGTCTTAGTCTTGTCTCGGTCTTGATGCACTCTGGTCCTGGTCATGACTTGGTCTCGGTTTAGGTGGTCTTGACTACAACACTATGTACCATGACTATGAGTTGTTTTTAAGATATTCTGCATATATTTAAGTGACATTGCTAACTCAATAAGACAGCTGAGATGGATGTTCTGTTGTCATGAGATGTTGGACTGTAAATATTAAATACTGGTTGATGAGCTCAGTCTGAGCTGTGGACTTAAATTTTAATTTAAATTCTGATTTGAAATTCTGTTAAACTGATGTGCTTCACCTAATTTGTCTCTTTTTTTTTTTTTAATTCCAGTCAAGTGCTGATTATTTATCCATTATAGGTTTTTATTGTTTGTTAATGCTGCCTGTTTTTTTATATTTTAAAGGTGACACTAACGCTGGTTTGTCTTCTGCAGGTTTCCTGGTGGCAGCCAGTGGGCGCACTGGGGACGGTTTCATGTGGGTGTGTAGTAGAGCGGTGTGTGTGTGGTGTGGTTTGTGTGTGAGTGTGGTTTGTGTGTGAGTGTGTATTTTGGTTGTAGTGACTGATTTAAATCTGTCTTTGTTACCACTGCTGCTCCTCTGGCTGTCTTCTCTCCCTTCAGGCTCCTTTTTTATTAGAACAATCTGATAATGGTTTATTTTTAATTTTTATGACTAAATAAAACTAACAGCTGTGACAGCGCTCGAACTGGTTATTTTGACTGCTGTTTATTCAGAACTAAATGCATCTGTAGGCCTATTCTGTTTCGTTTTGGTGTAACACCCCCCCAGCTACATGAAGCTACCGCCAGCAGTTTGTAATCTTGGTCTAAAATCTGCCTACCAGCACCTCTAAAGCTCACTTATTAACACGTTATATCTTGTTTGTCGAATTCATACATTTAAACCAAAGTGTAAAAACCTCATTGAGTGGTTTTGTGTTTCATCGTACAGACGTGTGTGATATTGATTCTCTCATCTAACTGCAGGCAAAAAGGCAAATTAGCACACTTCCCATAATGTCAAACTATTCAATAATGCATTTGTATGACAAATGTCCAAATGGATCACATTGTTAGTTATTTTCTAATTCTTCCATCCCATTAAAATAATGTTTCCATTTTAGATAGAAAAACACTGAAACTAGTACTGCGTCAACTAAGAAAATTGTCTACAAAAAGGCTGAAGAGACTTAAAACATCTTATAAAAATATATTTTACAAACCCCTACACTTTATTATGTTGTAAAGCTTAAGGTTTGGCTATAACATGTAAATGTTATATACGTATAACTACAAACTAAATTTGTTGATCAATTTAACAACCTGCAATTATCTGAGACAGACAAGATTCACTTTGTACACAGCATTATTTCTTCTGCCTTCATGTATGTAAAGCATCCCTGAAAGGCGCTGTAACATTTCAAGCTATTAGTAGTAATGATGCCAGAGACAGTGCATCTAAAATCAAATCTAATTTGTACACTTTGTCATGATTTCGTGGGCAATTTCTAAACTGACATGATACATATGTACTAGTCTTGCGTAGCCAGACTTATCTCCGCAGCGCTGCCGGGGGGAAAGTCTGGATTGAATGCACTTTCAGCGCCACGCCTCGACGGTGCATCTGCAAAATAGTGTTGCAAGAGAACTCGTTTCTGTGTAACACTTCCACAAAAATGTTGTAAACATTATTCTTTGTAGATCTTTACAATCATTCACTGAAAGATGATCCAAATCTGCAAAATGTATTTTCAGCGTGTAGGTTGATAGCTCAGAGGTTGTTTTCTGTAGTGAAGGGGCTTTATCTCCGCACTGTTTAGTAAACTCACCAGACTACATATGTACTGCAGGCTTTCCCCAGTGTGAAGTTAGTGTGTAACACGAGAAGTGTTTTCAGGTAGTGAGAGGAGAACAGGCGCCGGTGTTACTGACAACCAGACGGAGAGCCCGAGTGTTTGAGTGGCCGTGCTGCAGAGGAGCTCACGGTCGACATTCAGCAGCTAAACAACCTGCGACTGCTGCACATTACCTCTAAACACGTTATCGATTCGATGGATAATCGCAGTGTAATGAGACGAGCGTTTGTTCTCTCAGTTTGGAAGTTCTTCTCAGTGAACAAATCTGATCGTGATGAACCAGTTTCCAGATCCTACTTTGAAAGTATTTATTCAAATTCATGACACAGTGGCGCTGTGGCAGCTGCACATATTTTGTTAAAATATAAACAGCACATCCCACTGTGTATTATGTATCATAAAATGCACAGATGAATCAATATGAACATAGTCAGCAAGTCAATAACTCATACAATCACTTTATATACTGTATCCCATTTTGTGTTTGGCAAACATAAACTGCAATATTGAATCAATATTGATGTTCACTCGGTAGCTGTGTGCTGCTGAACTTGCTCAGTACTCAGGAGCTACAATATTGATTCAATATTGCAATTTATGTGTTGGATGTGACAGCCTAAGGTGCATTTTGATCAGCGATAGGAGAACTTGCACACAGAAATGTAAGATACTGTTCATTAGTCAAGTGCACTGTTTGTTTGTTCTTCTTGCTTTTCAAATAACTCATCTCAACCTTTCAGAAACATCGACAAGTAGTGGTGACGGCATGAGTCTGTTCCTTTGATTCTCTCGATTCTCTTTGGTTTTATGTGCAGCAAAAAGGCCTCGGTCATCCTGACTTTACATTTTGTTCTGTAATTCCACAGTGACTCCTGATCAGTACGATTGTTCTGAGAGTAGAAAAGGTGCAGAACATGTTTGATTCACTACCATTTCCTTGTTGATCTTTTGCAAAAAAAAGAGCTAATGTTGCATGATAATCATCGTGACAGTCGTAGTCAATCATTCCTCCTTGCCAAAAGGGCAATCAATATTTTCATAATGACAATGGATCAAATGTCTGTGAAAAATTAAACCAATGCGGAAGTGGCATAAACTGCAGTTCCTCGAATGACTGCTTGAGTCTGGCTCCAAAAGCGAGTCAATCCCCATAGACCCTCGTGTTAAAATACTCAAAAACAACTTGGTGACACCCAAAATGCCAAAGATCGATGCCTCTGCCTCTGATTGGTTAGTATTCGTTGCCTTCGTTAGCTGGGTTGGTCGGTTTCGGCACGAGGAGTGAGACTGGTTAAGGTGAAGGTAAGAATCAGTAGTATGGCAGGTCAAGCCTTCGTCCGACTTACATCCATCAGGTGACCAGAAAAACGACTCCAAATGTATGCTAATTAATGCTAATGTTGCTCTGTGTTTAAATAGATTGCTGTTTGCTAACACGTCAGCCATAAGAACTTTATATGATAGTATGTGATAGTGATCATATGTTGTGGGTGTTTACAGCTTATTGCACACTCTAAATATTTTAGTGTAAGAAAGAAAATGTGGTCAGATATACAGGTAGGCTACTGACAAACATTAACTAAGAAAGCCTGCAGTTATTTTCATTACTTTAATGTGCAGGGCAGTAATAGTGTCACAGTGAAATCGCTTTCTGCTGTTTGGATTCTTTCGACTCTGGAAGGTGCTTTTTGGCCGTTACACTCTGGCTTATTGGCACCAAACCGTCTGTTGACAGGAGAGCAGCCTGACTGGTTTTCAGACATCACTTAATGTGACAAACAGCCATACCACATTGTCAGGCCATCAGATAAGTTTAAAACATGGTGTCATCTTTTTACGCTGTGGGCCTCATGAGTGTACAGAAAGACGTTGTAACAGTGTTGACATTTCTTTCTTTTTAGAAACGGAGGATGTTGACAAAATGGAGAAGAAACTGCATTAACCCTTCTGTTGTGTTGATGACCGCTCCATTCTAGCTGATTATAAATCCAGAATAATACATATATTATCACATAATGTTGTGTTTCATCTCTTTATCTTGTGAACATTACATTTTAACTTCTATTTGCTATTCATGGCCTGTAGGCCTCACTGACCTGAGCTCATACAACTCAATATCACAGACTATTTAGTTTCAATGTTTAACAAGGACATTTGTTTTGAAACCATTTTTAAAAATTTAAATAGTGGCACAAAATAACATCTTTTGTGTTCCTGGTCAAAACTGGCCACTATGATTTAAAGAGGATAAAATCTACACATGAAAACGTAACCACATTACAAAAGTAAAGTCTGAACACATTCCAGAACAACGTTAACATTACTAACAATAACAAAAACAAAATATTCACAATCTGTCAGTCAGTGTGTGTCAGTGTGTGTGTGTGATGTGTTGGTGTGTGTGCGTGTGTGTGCATGTGCGTGTGTGTATGGGTGTGTGTGTGTGTGTGTGTGTGTGTGGGTGGGTGTGTGTGTGTGTGTGTGGGTGTGTGTGTGTGTGTGTGTGTGTGTGTGGGTGTGTGTGTGTGGGTGAGTGTGAGTGTGTGTGTGTGTGTGTGTGTGTGTGGGTGGGTGTGTGTGTGTGTGTGTGGGAATGTCCTTGAACTCTTTTATACACTAATTGTCTTACCATTCATTTCTAATGACTGGTAATTTTTTTATAAAACATCCAAAATTTAATACAAATTCTCACATTTTATTTTGTGTGTTCAGATGCCATGTGTGAACAAAGTCATGACAAACAGATGAAACTAACTACATTTTTTAAAAACTTGTTAACTGGTCAGATTTGACCAGAACACAACGGAAGGGTTAATCAGTTAATCTGATTCTACTGTATAAAACCCAGTATCGGCCATTAGCAGCTAAAAAAAGAAGCGTATAAAATATGACCATTTCACAATCACCACCTGGTGATTTATGGGCGGATTTCACAGCTCAGTTAATGTCCTTTGGATATAAAATGCCTTGGAGCTACTTTACAAACCTGTTAAGCATCTTGTCCATAATTAGCCTGATTTAACATCTCGGTACAACCAGGCTCTTTGGTTGCGTTGCGAGAGGCTGCATCTCTCCTCCTCTTTATTACAATCACTGCCACGATCACTGCGACCACCAGCAGCCCCACCAGTCCTGCCCCCACCGCATAAGCAGTAACATTAGAGGCTGCTGATGGATCAACTGCTGCGCTGCCAGTTTCAGGGTTTCTGGTCACTGGTTTTAAGGTCACAGGGTCCACAGCTCTGCCTATTTTCTTGATTATCATCAAAGTGGTCTCCTGTTTAAAGATGCACCTGTGTGAGTCATCCCAGTATTCCTCTTCCCCGGCATCTTCCTCATCATAATCATCTGTGTATTCATCATTGTCCTCCAGGAACTCAGAGCCTAATACAGTGCACCAGTACACCCCTCCATCTTTTACCTCCAGGTGGGAGATCGTCAGCGCAGAGCCGTTCTCGGACAGAGTCAGCCTGCCCCTCAGATCCTCCGGGATGGGAGCGGTGTTGTCGTTTGAGTCGTGGATAAGTTTGGATTCACCTGACGGTTCCCAGCGGTGCCACTGCACCCTTTGGGAATCACCTTTGCCAACATCACAGTCTAGCAAGATGTTCCCGCCTTCAAAACCAACTTTTTCTTGGGATTCCTTTTTGGGACAAAGAACCAGCGAATACTGCACTTCAAGCGAGGAGGACATGCATGAATAGTACCCACTATAGTCATCAGAGAAGGCAGGAATCACCAATGAGAAGTCTTTGGATTTGTCAAGAAATGATATGTGCATCTTCACGCTGCTAGCATTGATTCTCCCCAGTGGTGTCTCCCATAGCTGGTTGTCACCATCAGAGGGGCATTTGAGCACCAGTCTGTCCCCTTGAGAGGCATACATGTCCCTGTTCTCACTGTGGTCTGGTAGGTGCATGTTTTGGAAACTGAGACAACTCTTACCTTTGCTCACAAGGCAGTAAAAGTGTTGGTTATTCTTTAACGTGCTCTTGTTGAGCAAGAGCAACGCCCCGCCGTCTCTGACCTCGATGTCCTGCAGCTCCTCCACCAGAGGGTCCAGCGACACACTGCTATCCAGGAAGAGTGTGAGCTTATAAAGTGGATACATTTCGTGGTACCAGCGCACAGAGGTTCCCTCCGAAGCAATGGAAGTGTCGATGCACAGGAGCTCAGCCCCTCCGTCTTCTTCCTTCACAATGATCTCTTTAGTATCGACCTCCTCGTCGCACACGGTGAGCTGCTGTGTGTGCTGGCTGACTCGTGCCTGTTCCTGCCAGCATTCCCTCCTATAAATCCCAGAGTCCTCGTGTGTGAGGTGATTGATCTGGAGCCCGAGCAGGTGTTGATGTTTGTTGATGTGGATGCGGCCCTGGAGGTCCGCAGGAGGTGTAACGGGCGCGCTGTCGTCCGAGGAGTTGCCAAGTAGTTGGTCTCCCTCCGGAGCACATCTGTAAACAACGATATAATCCACTCCGAAACAATACCCCATCTCGATGACAGTGCCCGCTGCTCTGAATACGGGCTCTGCCTCCTCACTGTAGACCTGTTGTTGGAGGAGGAGGAGGAGAGGCAGAACCTCCAGAAACCTGATAGATGTCATTCTGTCTGTCTGTCTGTCTGTCGGTCCCGGGCCATGTGTGTGTCACACTTACAGTGAGCTTGTTTAAATGTAGTGTACAAACTTTGGTTTGTCACTTTAGGTCCGCCTCCAGCTAATATCAGTTTCCTCCTCCACATTCTTCCACAGACCTGCACAAACACACTCTGAGAGTGACGCAGATGAACACACATAGACAGGTGTGAAAGTTACTCTATGAATGACTATGAGTTATTAATGTCAGAGTGAAGTCGGAGTGACAAATCAGAGATGACCAATCAGGCTAAACAAAAGCCAAGAGACAGAGCACAGAAATAAAAATCTGTGCTCGTGGTTGTACATTAACTGTGTGGATGGACGGGTTTTCACTCCGCTGTGGGTGTGGTCAGTCACCATGCAAGGTCGCTTGACAGCAGTTACTGTAAAAGGGAGTGTTTATGTGCAGACATGTTTTTTGTTGGAATTCCGTGCAAACAAGCATGATTTCCAAATGCATGCGGTGTGTGTTACCATCATGCTCTCATTCAGTGAGCACTCTAATCTGAAGTAAATCTAGAACTATCAGGTAATCTACCCGACGGTTATTATGTTATTTCTTTGGGACTGCGAGGAAACACAAAGGATTCGTTCAGTCTTGTGCTGTTTATCAGATGGAAGGAGTCAGGATGTCTTCTGGATTCATAAAGTACAAGAGTTGAGTAATATTATACGCAAAATAAAAGCTGTAAAATCTAAATAGTACTCTCAAGTCAAACAATATTTAGGAATAGTTCATTTGTGGTCATCAGTGCTTATACTAGTGGCCTCATAGTGTTGCATTTCTGTAACTGTCTAAGTTAATATGTCACCACAAATCAAATGTTGACTTTGATGTACTATAAAACAGCCGAACACAACTATTATGTTACTTGTCATATTACTCGACTCCTTCACTCTTTGATGTCTTGTGAAACGGCTCGTTGCCGCTGATGAATAGCACAAGATAACTTCTCTAAAAATCAATACATTTCTTGTGTTGCATTCAAGGTTAAGTGGTTGTAAATCACACAGCCAGGAAATCACAAAAGGAAAAACAAAAGGTTGAACCTGTTGTACACATGGATGGATTACTGGACGGGCCTACCGGGCACAGCAGCCCAAAGTGTCAGGGGCCCCCCCTGGCCTTCACCTACAAAATGCCACTCAAAGAGGCACACACCGACAACAAAGAGATGCAAAATGACCACAAAGAACCATAAAATGACTACAAAGAGACACAAAACCACAGAGAGATTTGTAATGACTACAAAGAGATGCAAAACAACAAAAAAGAGGCAAAAGCATCACAAAGTATGTGTCTTGCTCCTGAAAGATGGTGGGGCCTTTTGCATGTCTGTGCCCAGGGGCCCATTGTCTCATAATCTGCCCATAGTTGTGAACAATATAAAGCCAAATTAATTTTTTACGCTGTAGCAAGGACAATGATTGTTAGCTGAAATATGAAACAATGGCAGGTCATCTCTTTGTATTTGTTATTCAAGTCTGCTTTATCAAGTGCGACTGTGTGTGTGTGTGTGTGTGTGTGTGTGTGTGGGGGGGGGTGTGTGCACCCCCTCTTCAGATGAGGTAATCTTTGGGTGCTTTTAGGTGCATATTTCACACCAAAAGGCTTTACAG
>JAOVVB010003301.1:0-17235 GCA_028570985.1 Heterobranchus longifilis | reverse complement strand
TGTGTGTGTGTGTGTGTGTGTGTGTGTGTGTGTGTGTGTGTGTGTGTGCATGTGTGCATGTGTGCGTGTGTGCGTGCATGTGTGTGTGCACACCTTATACTAAAATATTTATACATCTGTGCCCGTGGATACCCATGTTGTCTGCGTGGCTTTGTGTCTCTCAGGGCACGAGGAGTCTTTTGTGTACTTACAGTACGTGGATGCATTTTTGCATTGCTACCACTTTTTGGAGTTAAGCAGTTTGAGAGGAACCGAGGGAGGCAAAAAGAAAGAGAAAGAGAGAGAGGGTCGGGGGAGGATGGGGAGGGGAGGTGGGTCCTCTGTGCATCTTGAGCAGATTTAAACAGGCACAGAACAAAAGGCCTGTGGAAGAAAGTATGAGGAAGACGAAGAGTACATAGTCTAGAATAGGCCTACTGTGACTCATCTTTCACCTATTTTCTGTTAAAGATGCATGCATCAGGTTTTTTTTGCTGTTCTTGTAAGTTGGTGCTCCCACCCCTCCAGAAGTCAAGGGAGATCACTGTAAAAGTCATTTTGAATTATTTGTAATTCAGAGCACTTCAGAGGCCAGGACTGTGTAGCCAAAGCCTGAACTGAAATTAGACTCTGTAAGACAGCAAGAGGGGGAATTCTGCCTCCCTGAAAGTAGGAGTACATTACACGTATTATTTCTGCACCATTTGGCCAAGCTTCTTAGCGTGCACATACAGATCTGCTGAGTAAACATGTCTGCCTGATGGTGGAGTCCTTACTGGTTTGGACTGCAGTGTGCCCTTAAATGACAGCATCAAATAATAACTTATGTTGCATATATCACCTTAAACCTCATGTTATGCTTATCTTCCCATCAAATGTGTAAACACAGCACTGGTGAGCAATGCTTTAACTTAAGTGGGACGTAATAAACGCTTTATTTATTCAACGGTCTCAGTTTTGACAAGCTAAAGATAATCTTTTAAAGAAGTCTAAAGATGTTTAAAGTAAAATTTCTTCAGTTGTGGTACATTCTGAGGCGAAATTCGCCACCGAATCTTCGCCTCCCGTTCACTTCCATTGTATGTGAGCGGAGGGGCGGAACTTTGCACCGCATATTTCAACTAAGTTGAACTTTGGCCGGTGAGTTTCGCCTCGGAATTCACACGTGTGACCGCGGGACAGTCAGTTCAGTACACAACAAACACATATTACTGGGACCACTACAGATGACCATTTAATATCTAGGAATTCACATTATAGACACCACATCTGAGTATCCCTGTAACAATGTGTCCACACAACGGTCACGGTGCAGCCGCATACTAGATTTACACCTAGTCTTGTTATATCACTGTCACAAAGATGACTGGCCAAAAAGAAGACAAATGTCTGTTCAGAGGAGCAGAATGAGGAACTGCAATAATACAAATTGATTGATATAGACCTAGAAAAAAAAAACTTCTGCAAGAGGGGTTATTTTTTTTTTCCACATCACAATATGTATTCATCAGGAGCCAAATTCAGGTCAGCAGTCTGTTCTGTCACCTTGTATTCAGTCAGTTGAAATGCTGGTGTCTGTATGGCCACATACTGTAAAACACAGCGATAAAGCTAGCAAAGCTCCATGTCAGCCTTCTCCAGAACAACAGAAGTGGATGGGAGCCGGTCTTAGAAGTCAAACAAGGGCAAGAAAATTAACACAGAATTATTACAATTTATTTATAGCTACATTTCCAATTATTCTCACTATACAGTAATTTTGACCATACAGTATTTGCAGCAATGTGTAACATGTGTTCTCTTCACTAACATATGATTTGCACATCTCAAGATGACGTGCATGTGTAACTTTTGTTTAATCTTGTGCAAATAATTGACAATTGTGGCGCTATCAGTTTGTGGCATGTGCATCCTGCTCCTGGGGGCAACGTTTATGCATTTTTACACAAAAAAGGTTTCCTCTCTTCATGTATGTCAGATAGAATATTACATGTACCATGAGCTAGATTCTCCCATTGCCCAATGGCAGTCATTGACATGCAGGACTGTGCTTCAGTGAGAGAAATGTTGTTTTCTACAAGGCTCCGTGTGCACCTGAGTCACTCGGCAAGCAGTTTCTTTATCAGAGCAAAGCAGCAGGATGGAAGAGCACATCTTGGGCTGATAGTGGGGCTGCCACTCCTGACTAATCCTGCTCACCGCCGGAGAAATAAAGAAATAAATAACCAAGGACTTGAGAAAGGAAAGGAGTGAAAAATTTAGTTGTATGGAGAGCAGTTCAAAGGCTTTCCGTCATATAGAGGAGATCACTACTTCTGATCTATAAATAAAGATGAGACTGTAGAGACAGTATATTGGCTTGGAAAGACAGACAGATAGAACGACAGATAGTGGAAATGTGTGTGTGTGTGTGTGTGTGTGTGCAACCACATAGTACATTTAAAAACATCCTATTGATTTTCACAAATCAAGTTTTCAGGTTTGCACTGTAAGTACATTAAATATGAGAAGGCTTCATGTGTATTAAAAGAAGTACATTCAATTGTAATGGCTTCTACATAACCTTCTGGTGTACCTTTTATGGTGTCTGAGTTCAAATTCTGTTATTGCATTTCACCCGAGACACACATTAGTGTGGGAGATGGAGAAGAAGAAGGAGAAGAAGAAGGAATGCAGCGAGTTCAATGATTTTCTTTTAAAGTGGGAGACAGGCAGACATGTTTTCAAGTTCAACATGTCCAATATTGTAGACTTGGCTTTCGTATTCTGTCTTTATAATATGCAAATGGAGAAAATCAGTACAAATATGCACCTACAGAATGTTAGACTGCGTTTTTTTTCTTTCTGTGGCGGTGAAGTATGATGAGGCAAATAAAGAGAACATTCTTGCTCTGCAATACAAGTACAAAAACAACTGTATAATATAAACAACATTTTAATGTGAAATTACAAGAAACACAAGCTACAGGTACAGGCATAATATAAAAATGAAGTACACTGTCAGTGTTTAATAGTACATCTCCATGAGTTAAACCCTCTGAGTCTCTGCAAATTATGTGAAGTGGGCTATGGCTCCAATCATGTCAGACACAAAGAAAACCTGGATTGAAAGTCATTAAAATGGTTCATTGCTCTATTTTCTAATTTACTGAGATTAATAATAGGCGATGAAAAACATATACTCCAAGGAGTTCTTTAATTTGCAGGAGTTTACCACAATACATTCCACAAGGAGACTCCCCACTTAGTGAATAACGCAAAGAAGAAAGATGAACAGAACTCAACAGAAATTGCAGCTGACAATAAAAATTAAAAAAAAAAAAACTAATATAATGGCAGATTCTTTAAAACTAAAACAAAAAGACTAAAAGCTCCCTTGGTCAACACTTTCTGACAAACGGAAATAAAAAGCATGCAGAGCAAAGCACTGTGATTTATCTGCCAAAGGCACGATGTGCAACATAGACAGTCACAGTGGAGCTTTTGGGGAAATATTGTATTTCTTTTCTCCATGATGGGTGTTTTCAATACTAAATAGATAATGTAGCAGTCTAGAGCCCCGGAAGTACTCTACCCTCAGCCTGTGTGCTGAATAAGGGTGATGTTCTGCCCGGAGGCAAACTGTGGCAATAAAAAGCCTTTCAGGCGGACAGGTTGTCAGCACGCGGTTCAGTTACTGATGGTGCGATCGCTGGTCTTTCTGGATTCTAAGATTCTTTGACAATGATGGGTACATCTACAACACCAAGAAAAGAGCTCACGAAAAAAAAAGGTTTGCAGTGACCCTATTTCCTGCGTATCAAATCTACCAAAGGTTTTTTAACCTATCTTTATCTTAACCTATTAACTAAGTTAACTTGGCACAAGGATATATATGACAGATAAAACAGATATTTTACTGCATTTAATATCTGCAACTGCATTTTAGTTGTAAATGTTTTGTTTTTACATTATTAAACATAGCTGGAACCTCTTCCATCATGCAATCACCCAAATGTTGGAATGATTCATAAACATAAATCATAAACATAAATTGCTCCTATCAGAGACAGAATGAATAGCATATTTACATTTTTTTTAGTGTGAAATACACATACAAATACAATGAAAATGAAAAATACAGCCCTCCCAATCACAATCACAACAGGTTCCAGACAATCATACAGGAAGACATCCAGAAAAACAAAATAACACATCTTAAGTTATGTGTTTTTTATTTTATTTTTTTTATTGCTGCTGTATTTGTATTATATGACATTGCACTAAGCTGCTTTTTATTGATTTTTAATATATAATATATATTTTTAATATATTATACTATTTGTTTTTTATGCTTTTATAAACCATCTTTCAACTCAGGTCCTTAACTGCACTTTAGTATAGTATTGGCCTCTTAATATGTTCTAAATGTGTTTTATGTATGTAAGCTTGCACGCTGGTCCTGAGAAATGTCATTTTGTTCTACTGTATGTGTATTTTATATGGATATGGTTAGAATGACACATAAAACTGAACTGTGAACCTTGAGAGAGCAACAGTAGTCAGACTTGTTTTGGCCCGTGTAGTCTCACGATAGCAGACAATCAGAGATCTCTGCCTACCAATCGTCTGGGGGCTTCTAATGCAAGGTAGTTACTTACCCTATTCCATAGTGAAACAAACAAGAGATATTGCGAATCACTTCATGGAGAGAGCTTTTTAAAACATTGAAAATGGATGTCCAGAGCAATGTTATAGTGTCTATCCTGAAGCCATACACAGACTTTGGATTGGTTATGCAATGCAGGTTTTTTTTAAACTCTCTAATTGTTACCGCCCAGTTTTAGTAACAAAAGCTGGGAGAAGGTCCTCAGTCTTGAGTCTATGGTCCGTGTGACTGCCGTGACACCAGCTGCTAAATCAATGTTTTGTTAACTTGATGTACATCGCTATTTTCTTTTACATTGTGTGAGATTTTTTGTGCTGTCTCCAACTGAAAATCTACCATCACCGGTCAACTACTCAAAAGAAAAGCCTCAGGAATGACATGTTGAATTAACACTCAGCTCAGCATTCTTTCCATGCAGATTGAAATAGAAGTCCTGCATCTTCCTCTGGACTTCAGAAAAGCTCAGTGAAAGACATGGTACATGCACCCATTCCCCCTTCCTATCCACTTCCTTTGAAAAGATGACAGCTACATCACAGTGAGTCAAAAATTTGAAGCCAATACTTGGCAGCCCGGCGCTCTTTTTTTTTTTTTTTTTTTTCACTGAGCAGCGGAAATCAGGGATCCTACAGACATCACAGAATTCACTTTATTTCCCTTGCTGCCTGTGCTTCCTCTGTTGTTATCCTCTGAAGGCTCAGTATGACCCCCAAACACACCAGACACACTTTGTTGTTATTTTCAATATAAAATATCCATTCAGGGATTACTTGATGCTCCGCAGTGTTTATTCTCTACTCCGCCTACACGGTTCTCACTAAATGCAAGACAAATTGAGCATTTTCGGAACTGGCATTTCAGTAGACGCACTTGTCAGTACTATGCCCCATGTTAAAGCATTTCAAAGTGTGCATGACCATTTAGTTTAGGGCATATTTTAGGAAGAGCATTGTAACTCAGTCCTTATGAGAGATTCAGTAGTCAGAGAGGAAAGTGTCAGAGGGAAGACAAAAAGGAGAGACTTGTAAGAAGTGTAAGAGTGATGGGCTTGGCTGCCCAGTTAGTCTATGAAATGCAACTACATGCTTCTATGTTGTGTTATGCATTACTGATCTCCTCCTGCAGACTCACCCACTAAGCTGTGGTCATGCCCAGCATCTTCCCACATTTCTAACCAGCTCTCCCGATGGCTTTAGTCTCATGCGCTTCCTGGAAGCCAATCCAGTAAAACCCTACCCTAAACTACCCCTTCTACACACACACACACACTCACAGGATATCACTTGTATAATCTAAAATTCACATTTTTTTTACGCTGTCATATCACTCACATTGATAGCAATGAATGAGTAAAATCATTTGACACACGGCAAAAACACATGATCTCATCTGTGTGCTTTGTGGCACCAGTGTGAACCAGCACTGCTGTTTATAATCAGACAGAATGCTTTACAGGACACTCACAAGGGTAAGGCCAGGGTTCTCAGAGGTGAGCACTGCTCCAGTGTTAGCCATTTATCACCACCGCAGTGGGGATGGAGGAAACACGCTGTGAATGCAGAGTGGTATTATGGGATCCTGGTCCCTTGATGTTGCCAGTGATAAACATTATGCTTGAGGCCAAGTGTGTCTTCCGCCATTATTTAGATGACTTTGAATTGGAATTCCTTCCCTGTAGGCTGACCAGGATTACTTAGTAAATGGGGTGTTTACAAACACGTTTTTTGGGGGACAGATAAAGGATATGATGACTACTGTTTCCTTAATCTGTCACTAAGTAATTTGTAGCCTACTGTTTGGTTAATTCTACAAAATAGTAAACTAAATGAAATAACGAAGAAATACTGTTTAAATGTTGTATTGTAAGTGAAAACATTCCATATTACTTTCATGGCATCTGGTAATCAATGGGGTTATTCCAATGTTTCTTTAAGTCTGTTTTTTTTATTCTTTATCCATTATTCTCTTTAGAAATGCTATGACTCACTGAACTATTTGTTTTGTTCCCCTTCCTACCTACATCCATAAACCCAACTCTCAGTTCCAGAAATGAAGAAAAATACCTTGTCAACCAACCAACATCTAGTTTTAAAGAATAGCTTTTTAATTGTACATATTTTCAAAATATAGTTTTGTTGTGACACCTCTTTCCACCGTTTCTGCTGATGTACCAGTTGGAGTTGTGTTGTTTAAGCATTTTGTGTTTTCTCCTGACAAAAACAGATGCATTGGAACACGGAGTCATTACAAAAAGATGAGGCCAAAACAAAGAGGGACAAACCGTTCACATGTGTACCATTGCAGATTGCAATGAGTTTAAAAGAGCATCTGTTGCCATGCTCTGAAGATGGAGAGGGTACTGCAGTGAATGAGAGCTGTTATGGCAAATGTGTCCTCTTCAGAGAATAGATTCCACATTCTGTTATCTGTTAGAGTCCCACAAATCTCCAAACATGACACAACAAGAGCTCTGACTATCAAGAATCATTTTAAAGCCGCAAAATGTGCTCACAGCAGGTCTAGTTTATGCATATAGAAGCATTAATATATCGATTTTGTTGCTGGCTGTTGCAGCTTCATCCAGATGAAAGGATCAATTAGTGATTCCTCTTTGAACAAAAACTACAATAAACGCTGTCGGTTGGAGCTGATTGCAGACCTTTTGGTCTCGTTCTTCAGCTTCTTGTCACTTTTATCAAAAGGACACATTTGACTGGCTTGTAAACACCCCATTTCAAAGTTGCATTCCTGTTTCGAGTGGTAGGGCAAAGCAGAAACAATATATCCTTCAAATTCTGACAAAGTATTTTTTTTTTTAAAAAAGGAAAACAAACAGGAAAAAAGATGGGGCAGTTTCATGATCATCCCTTACAAAATAACATGCTTTCATCCCTGCCACATCCTCCCTTGGTATGTCAGTGTATCTATCCTAGCTTTCTTTTGCCCTCCTTTTTTTTTGCTTTTGGCAGAAAAAGACAGGAGACATGAAACATTTCCCCATTTTTTTTTTATCTTTGACAAGGCTTTGCGAAGACAAGTTGGAGAGAGGAGGTGTGCCATTTTTCTCCAACCGCCAACCAACAAAATGTAACAGCTTCTCTGCACTGGAGAGATCACCTCTCCCTCAAAGGCCCAAACAGAAGCAGCACCTTCTTTGAGACACCTGAAATGAATGTTGTGAAGGGACATGAAGGGAGCATACCCCGTACTGCATACTCAAGCTGCAGCAGCTTACAGTCAGCATATTTTTTTTTAAACTCTGTGTCTAATGTACACATTTCCCCCATTTTCTTTTTTCTCTTGTAGTTATTAGATGTTAAGCTGTTACTTGAGTGTGAGTGAAATTGTATTGTAATTTAGCTTATTCCCACAAAGAGATTGTGATAACATCAAGCTGCTGCCTTCTGCCCACTTAAAACCTCCTGCTCAGACTTCCTGGTAATAGGCTTGTCTCAGACACAAAAGGCTGAACTTGACATGTACCTTGTGATGTCAATGGTTGTTGGCAGGATGACGGACAGCCAAGAATGGCAGGGTTGCCCCCTCTCGAGCTAATTAGCTCATAGAAGGAAATGAATGCAATTTCTGCTTATCAAAAAATTCCACTCCCTGCAAACTTGATGATAGGATTTTTACTGGCTGGCCTTCTAGACAGGACTATTATCAGGAATGGGAGTTGTTTGAATGGGCACAATAAACACAGATGGTATCAAGAGGTCAGGCTACTTGAGCTAAAAGATGTATGAGATGGTAATGGAATGCTAGATATTTTTTGGGGAAAAAAATATTACAAATGTTCACGCTTAGAAAAGCTGAATGTAAGTGTGCAACATGTCCAGTGGAAAGATTAAAAGGGCAAAAAAATTGGGTTTCATGGGACCAAACATTTATCAGCTCAGCTTCCCACAGAAGTGGAAGCCAGACGACCCTGAAAAAGCTGCCAGCGTAGCACAGGGCAGAGCAGAGTCTGTTTTGTAATGGATGGAGGATTTTTTCTTTATATATTCAGTACACATAAACACATCAGAGCACACCTCGCTTGGGGGAGGCGACAGGGGCTGCAGAGAGAGTGTGTAGTGGCATAGAATTACCATGAATAATTAAAAGACTGGTGTGAGCATTCTGGTAGCTCTTTGATTGACTCTGAAAGCCCCAGGAAGAAATTGGCAGATGAGAGCAAACTGCAAAATGGCCAGCTCTTTGCTCTCAGCTCCCTGCCCAAGATTTGCTCGGCTAAAACCTTGAATCAGCAGTGTGCTGGGAGGCCCTTTTTGTGTTTGTCTGCCCCACAGTGAGATCCAAATTCTGCTCATCAAAAAAGGAAAAATAGAGGAAAAAAAAAGCCAACAAACATAAGTTGGCATGTGGGCACTGTGAGGTGACACGCTTGGTTTTTCAGGTTTTCTGTTTGTTCATCTGGTCAGCGGTGAAATTGAACGGCTGGCAAACTGTTGAAGATGTTTTCCGTATGGATTCCAGGCGGCCATTTTTTGCATTCTGGTCTCATATTCATAGCATGCAGTCACGTAACAGAATTACAAAAGAACAAAAATGGCTGACATATGTCACTGCTGGGGAGAGTGGCCCATGGGGTGTCATCGACAAATTTGCTGAGTGCACAGGAAGGAGAGGTCATCAGGGACTGGGGCTTGGCAGCAGCCCCTCACCTTCCCAGAGTGTCCGGATGTGGGCGGCATCCCATTACTCATCCATATCATTTTGCCAAGCCAGCACCAATGTCCTTAGATATGTGACATGAAGGCCATTCAGCTAAATGAAACCTGCAGGTGACTCATGTTGTTCAGTTATAGGCCAGTGACAATCACCAAGATGCTTAAGTAACAACAGTTGTATAATGGTTGGATATTTCAAGCCAGTGTTGCTTTATATGATTGGATGTTGCAGTATGCCTGATGCGAATATGCAACAGGTTCATTTAACTTAGCTTAATTTTACTTCAAATTGTTCAGGAAATTCCTTGTGACTTTGTTTGCTGTGTTTTCATTGTCCAGCCTCGTATCTGTCTCAATTGAATTTTGATTTCAAGGGATGTTATCAACTGGCGCCCACCAAAATGCCTCTGTACCCAATTGGATAGACCGACAACCAATCAGAGCTGTGTAGTCTTGTGTAGCCAGACCTATCTCCACAGTGCTGTGTCTGTGCTGGGGGAAAGTCTGGATTCAATGTGCTTTCACACTCCTGGATAGGGAAAAAAAACTCCCTGGCCTGTTTGTATTTGCTTAAACCAATCACAGTTGTCCTGGGCGGCGCCTCGCCCAGACGGTGCCTCTGCAAAATAGTGTCAGGAGGGCACCCGTTTCGTTGTAACACCTACACGAAAATGCTGTGAACATTATTCTTTGTAGATCTTTACAATCATTCACTGATGGAACAGAGCAGGCCTGCTTTATTCCACAATCCAAATCTTCAAAACTTGTAATTTTCATGTGTAGGCTGATAACTCGGAGGCTGTTGCCGTTGTTGACTTCCTGTCTCCGGGCAGGCTGCCAAGAGACAGGAAGTCAGTAAGGCTTTATCCAGGCACTGTTTCCATAGTAAGCCAGACTATGAAACGTGTGATGTATAGCGACACATGCAAGTTGGGGCAGTGCTTGGCCCGTTTTCAAGCGGGAAAAAAGTACACTAAAATGTTTTTCTGAAAACATTACAGTAACATAATCTTGATTCGTATTTGATCTAGTCCGACAGTTTGATCTGAGTTTTGTGAGCCTGGTGTGTTGCGCTGGACAGACCTACAGGACGGTGACGCTCCTCTGTCAGTCATCGCATCAAACCCGCCCCATATTAGATAAATGACTGGCCCGGCACATCTCAGGCCACTGGAAATCTGTCTGAACGGGAGGGGGACCAGACCTATCTGCCAGAGCAATGAGCTCTGCTAATTTGTCTGGTTCCCAATCATCGCCATGAGTATTTCATTAAATATTCTCATGGTCATTCCTTCATTCAAATTTCTCCAATGCTAGCACGAGAAAAAGACTGAACATTTCACTGGTAAAATACAATTCTTATTCATATATTTCTCTGTGTCCACAGAGAATTGGAATACAAATCATAGTTAATATGTTGCTTGTATTGTACTTATGAATGCAGTGATTTATCTGCCATGGGGTTTGCTTTGGTTTGAAAATTCAACATGATTGGGAACGTCTGAACAAATAATGGAATGTATTAATAATCTTAGTGTTAGGAAATGATGGTTCCTGCCCTATAAAATATGCATACTACCCAATATCCTCTGCAATATCCTTTACCATAATTGCTATACTTTAATGCTGAGAAATCTTTCATTTAACAACTCTAAAATGTTCAGTGTATCACGCAGATCTTCCAAACATCACACTTAACACAAACGCTCCATTCATTGATAATAATGATAATAAAAAGTCAGATGGCTGCCTGCCTACCTGACTGCATGACCTGAATTTGCCGTTTGATGCCCCTTTGTGCGCTGCGAGAAACATAGCTGGTTGCAGAGGAAGATTCTTCCTAGAAAAGTGAAACATCGAGACACATTTTAGACTTCTGAAAGCATATCTTGACTCGTGTCTAGCTGTAAATAGTGGGCTTTCTCATTGTGATGTTTGTACACATAGTTCAGCATGTTTCTACCAAGGCTCCATCTTAATAGGACTTCAGGATTGTGTATTTTGTTTGCCTATTGTGTAGGACAGAGTCTTAAGATCAATAATTCATTTTTGCCTTGATTTGGTGAATCTCAATTGGTTTGGTTAGAACTACAATATAGTGTGTTTTATATTTATATACTGCTTGTACATACAGAGTAAAGTTTTACCAGTTTCAACATTGGAAAACATTGCTGTAATGCTGGAACCAATGTTGACTGTTTGTAGGAAACTAGGGGTAAATCACATTCTCCGCTATAACAGCATCAGAACACAGTGTCTGGGAAAACAGACATTTAACAGAATAAGGTAAATACTGGGCGTTTCCCCTATGGGTAACTAATTTCATTTACAGAGAGATGTATGGAAGGCATGCTAGTCAGAACTTCAGTTCTCTACTGCTTTCTACTGAGGTGTGGATGGTTTGACAGAATGATAGAACAATAAAGAGAGATATGCTGCTATGCTATACACTATATCACTGTCAGTCATTTTTTTTTTTTTACAACCGGAAAGATCTGATTGCGAGCATCAACGCTATAAACGACCCACAATTTTCTATACTCCCTTCCATATTACCCATGACCACAAAAAAGCCTCTGGTAAAATATACCTTGAAAGTAGCTTTGGAGAGAAGTTGTGTGTGTGTGTGTGTGTGTATAGTGTGTGTGTGCAAATGTGTGCATGCATGTGTTTGAGAGAGAGGAAGGGGTGATGGGAAAAGAAAGAGAAGAAGAAAGAGAGAGAGAGCATTGTAGGTAGGCAGTGAAAGTAATGGTGCTGTTTATGGATTGGGGCTATTTTGTACATCAAAGTACACAGAAAAGGAGAGAGGGACAGTGAGGGAGAGAGAGGGAGGGGAAAGTCTGCTGCAGGCCATTTGATTGTCATTGTTTCTCCTAGGTCATGTGGGAGTGCATACGCCTTGTTTTTACTCTTTTTGTTTTCCCTCTTCTTTTCTTCCTTTCTCCCCAGTAATATCAAGCAACGCTGTTAAAAAATGCTATTGACATTAGACTATAACAAGCACAGCTAGCACTCCTTTGTTGTTTCCATGGATCAAAAACTCCAGATTGCTCTGTGTCCTGCCTCTCTTGGTGTCTCTCTAATATGCTGTGTGCGACCTACCCTTCTAAGCCTTTCATAATCATTTTAAAGTAGTCAGTCTTAATCGCTTCAACCCTCTCCTTAATCTCATCATACGTATTCTTTAATCTCCTCAGAGAAATACTCTGTCTGCATACACAGTTATTCTCAACATAATCATTATGGATATATGGTCTAAATGCACATGTTTCATTTTTCTTTTTGGGGCTGAGATTTGATTTCATTATTGCTCGCTAATCTGGCTATCCACCAAACATCTGTGCAGGTACCCAAACACACACACGCACACACACACACACATACACACACACACATGATATCTCAAAATGATATGCAACTGACTGTCCATTCCACATAAAATGTTCATTTATGTTTCCGAACTGATGGTTTCTAAGCCAAGTGACAAGTGCAAAAAGCCAATAGAAATCAACCAGAGAAGGGCCGTCATGCTTTGACGTACATTTACACCCATGTTAATCACAAAGTCGCAAAATGGAGCCTCTTCCTTTTTCTTGACACTCTGCCGAGTGTCCTTCAGGTCTCCTTCCAGCGTCATGTGTGAGAGCCTGTCCAAAGAGATTTGACAAGGGCCCTGCAAGGAGAAGGAAATAAAACCCAGAGAGATGAGGCAAACATATTAATCTTGTTAAGTTAAACGCCGACCCCCACCTCCTCTCTCCGTGCTCCTCCGCTCTACTCCTCTCCCCATTCCACACCCAGATAATGTGCAGTGCTCACAGTGAAAAATCAGCTAATTTCAGACCACGACTCAGTCTGGCTTACAGAGGCTCTTAGGGTGCTGCTGAGCTCTGTGCTACTCCTCCATTAGTCGCCCCCCCACCACTGTCTCTGCCTTTGTCTTTGTCGCCGTTTCTGTGTCTGACTGTGTCTCTCTCCAACACACAGGCACACACATTCAATCTTCAGTCCCCGTCTCCGCGCGCACACTTACAGGAAAACATCCGTGCACATTTATCTCCGGCCTTCCTCCTCGGCCCATCCGTGACCTTGAGATGTATGATGGATGTGGGTCTTTGATGTAAGTGAGTTTTAAGTTTTAGATTGACAGGATGGAACATATTGATTATGTTACAGAGAGAGAGAGAGAGAGAGAGAGAAGGAGTGGGGTGAAATATAAAATCACACAAATTCTAAGGAAAAAGATACAGCGTCTATAGAGCGTGTGGAGTTGATGGACAATGTTTCCCCCTTGTGGTGCTGGCAAGCAGGTAGGATGCATTTGTAGTGTGTCTTTAAAACCCAAGCGGTGCATCGGAGGAAATGGGGGTTGGAGTTTGCTGAGTGCAGTGATTGTGTTCCCCCCGGGGAATATAAAGGGCATGGAAATTAAGCCCTGTGTTAAATTCTGATCACTCTGTCTGTTTGTCTCCCCTACTAACCTACTCTCTCTCCCTCCCTCTCTCTCTCTCTCTCTCTCTCTCTCTCTCTCTCTTACTTGCACCTCATACAAAAATCTGAGCATCTTTAATTAGCACGAAAAGAAAAATCAGTGTTACAGGTGTGATTCACAGCAGCCAATCTGTCGGAGTAAGCCAGGCTTTGAACACACATCCCTCTATCTCATAGCTGCAGCCCTGATTGAACTATTTCAAAGGTTCTCGAAGGCCAGTGTGCATGGTAAGTTTAAATATATATAGAAAATATTGAAATACATATGATTTTGTCCTTTTTTTTTACAAAAAAATGTAAGTTAAAACTTAAAAGTATCATCTAGTGTCATGAGCAAGAAAAAAACGAGCAGAATCTGCCGGATATTTAATTTTTTCTCATCTGTCAGTCGAGCAAATTGGGAAATCTTATCAGTCATCACTGGCAGATGTTGTACAGCAAAAGAGAAAATGGCTTTTTGAATTTCACTTGAATGACTATCTCTGCCGTTCAATGCTTTCTAGTGGTACAGTATGTTGTCTCCACTGAGTAATGAGATTATTCTTTAGCTTACTGTAAGTGACCAGTGAAAAGCCCACATCTCTGTCATATCCGGACAGATTTCCTTTTTACATCCTCTGGGTCTTCTTGCTTCTCTGGGACAATGGAGGTCAGCGCGCTAATGCTGACCACGGCTTTTCAGAGGGCACAAGAGTAAGACAGAGACAGACAGACAAAGAGATGAAGAGAGACAGAGAGAGAGAGGCAACTGCAGGAGATGGTAGGGCGCTGAGTGTTCAAGCGTTGCATCTCTGCACTTGTTGCAGCACCATTACAGTCTTTTTTTTTTTTGATTGCTTAAGCACGATTTTGAAAAGAGGGCTCATTTTGTCAAAACACTACACACACACATATAGCAGAACATCTTGGATATTTTGCAAAATGAAAGTAGTGTATTGCAAAAAGTGTGAGGCTGAGAATGTTTGTGCAGATCTGGGTTGAGGTTTTACGTCTTATTTTTAGTGCGTAAGCAATTGAAAAAAAAACCCTGTAAAAGCATAAATGTGGTTGAGTATAAGTTTTATATATACCTTGTTAAAAATGTATAGAAAAAATAAAAGGTTGAGTTGCATCTATAATAATATTTCAAGTTGAATCTATCTGGCTTCATGGATTATGTTGGGAATGTATCCGAACTGACCAACAGACGGAAGGGAGACACGTCGGAGCTGAACCTTGTGTCACTTGGCTGTTAACAGTTGCCGGTGCGCTGTGTGTGTGTGCGTGAGTGCGTGAGCGCGTGCATGTGTCTTCGCCAAATGTACAAGCATATGGTCACCCTGTGACTGTAGAGATGCCATTAATGCTGCATGGCCCTGAGAGCTTATACTGTGTGCGGCTTTCATTCTGCGATGCCTTGATGGCACTGCCTGTCTCCACCATTATGCTACTGGTTTTTAAGCTCTTGATGACACTCTACCATGAAAGATGAAGATTATTGCTCAAATGTGCAACAGAGATGGGGCAGATTATCTCTGCGCTGATATCTCTACAGTGCTGTAACTTAGTACCGATGCTCTCAGTTTCCCTGGCAGCCTAATGTTTCGACTGCATGCAGCTGAAAGCTTTAGTTTATTCATGATATCAGAACGTGGCACTTTTCTGCAAGCTTTCTAAAAGGAGTTACATAACAAAACAACTGCAGTGCTAATGCTGCTAACATCAACACAAACGGTATTCAGTCAGACATTGAAGACACAGAGAGTGTGTATAGTCTGATGAATATATCGGTGACCTCATGCGAGGATTAACTCTATTTTAGGTCCGAGGGAATCTGCTTATTATAGATGGAATAAAAGTGTCATTCCTCCAGCGAAAACTAAGATCAAGCGGAGGCTGACCACTAACACCACTGACAGAGAGCTGTGTGTTATAGGGCTTCACATTCCATTATTTCTCCTAATCTTTCAAATGTCCATTTCCCATTGTTGATAAATCAGACAACGCAATCTCATAAACCGTTCGCATAATATCATACTAAAAGTATTGCACAGCAGTTCGTATAATATCATATGAGCATGTCACGTTTGATAGACACGTCGTTAACGTTTGCGATTAACGTTGTGAAAACGGGAAAATTTGGTAGGTTTAGACAATAACAACACTCGTTCAGATCAAGGAACAAATGATTGCAATAAAATCACATTAAAATTCCTACTTCCAGTTTAAATACATGTCCCAGTAACGTGATAGACAAGTCATTAACGTCACGATTAACATTGTGAAACAGGACTAATTCGGTAGGTTTAGGCTACAAATATAGTTAGTTGGTATGGTTAGTAAAAAGCCATGTGTTCCATTTTAAATACATGTGACAGTCATGTGATACACACAAGTGTGTCTTTGTGTCTTTTAAACCTGGGCCTCATGTCTCACAATTATGTGCTATATGTACGAATTTCAGTGCATTCCTTTTTAGTAGCCATTGCTACAAACAGGGAATGAAACCAGCCTGAATCAGAATACATACTAATAATTACTAATATCAAGAGTCAAAACACAGGATCTTAACATGCTGGTTGGCTCTCTATTGGATGCGCAATTATTCAATAGTGACTGATTAGGACTTGCACATTTAGACGGGAGCATCTACTCCTTCCTAGGAGCATTGGAATGCATTTGAGAAGAGATGAACACTGGAAGGCCCCTGAGAGTCCAGCAGAAATCACAAGGGGCATGACATTCTTTAGCTAAGAGTGAGGCAAGAACCCTTTCAAGAACAAGTACAGGAGAATAATTGGAGTACAAGTGCTAGACTCGCATTACCGGATCATGAGGGTAAGTGCTTGGGAGTTTGTGTGTGCGTGTGCGTGTGCGTGTGTGTGTGTGGGGACAGAGACAGAATACGAGAATAGAGACAGATGGAGAGACAGACAGATGAAGACGGAGACACAAACACCGCGATAGATAGCCCTAAATGTTGGTGCATACCTTGGGAGGTCAAAGCAAAGGCAGTAACTTGACCTGAAACCAATGTTTCACAGGAGAGAGAGAGAGAGAGAGAGTGAGAGAGAGAGAGCGTGAGAGCATGAGCGAGAGCGAGAGAGATGTGTCTGGGGTTAACAGCCAGCTAAATGCCCAGTGTGTATGTCATTGAGACCATTTACCCTTTTATGCCTCCCAGAGATGAAGGGAAATGTTTTTTGTTGTGCCACTCATTGAATGAATGAATGAATGAATGAATTATTCTCTGCGAGGTGACAAGCATGCTCTAGTATACTATCTTTGATAGTTTTGAGGAGGGACCGGTTCTATGCTCATGGGCTAAAGAGTGTAGGGGATATATATAAATGTATACTTTTTGTTTTTAACCTAAGAAGCCAATATAAGTCAACATAGCACAAATGCACATTATTTCTTTTCATTCTCAAGATGTAGTAAAATGAGTTTGTGAATTTCCTT